>JBANCV010000047.1:0-118807 GCA_037040105.1 Amiota albilabris
TATATATATATATATATATATATTTATATATATGTATACATAAAGCATCTTATGAATATTTTCCAATTTTTGTTTTTTTTTTTTGTTATTTTAAATTTTATTAAATTTAATAATAATAATAAAAAAAAAAGTATTACAAATATTTTTGTTAAATTTGTATATATTTAAGTTAATGTAGTAAACAATTTTTATGGTATTTCTTTAGATTTCTTAAAAAATAAATAAAATCATAGGGAGTTTTTTTTTTTTTTTGAATATTTATTATTAATTTATTCATTACATTTTTTATTATTATTTTGTAAAAATATACAATAAATATTATATTAATATTAATTAATATTTTATATGCATATTTGTGTATTTAGTTAATTTGTTTAATTAACAAGTAATGGTGAAAAAAATAAAAAAAAAAAAAAAATTAATAAATAAATTTTCTTCTTTTTTCTTCTTTTATTTTTTATTTATATTTTAATTTTTATTTATTTTATTCATTATAGAAGCTTCATTTCTTGGCATGTACATATATGCATGCCTAATTGTTTTATTTAGTAAATTAATAAGAAAAATAATTGATAAAGAGATGAATTGTGCAAAATTACAATTTAACATAACAAAAACAAATAGTAACAAATGAATAATTTTAAAAATAAATAAAAATTAAATACTTGCAATTGTTGACTTGAATAAATAAATAAAAAAAAAAATCATAATATATATAACAAACATATATAATAAATGTATATATACAAAATATAATGAATAATTAAAAGTCTCAAAAAAAGTTTTTAATTTTTTTTTAATTTTTTAATTCTTCTTCTAATTTTTTAAACAAAAATCATAAATAAATTTAGAGAGAATTTGTTGCAGTGCTACGAGTACCAATATTTTGCACTACTAACCCCAATAAAAACTATTTTGACCATTGCAAAGTAATGTATAATACTAATAATATGTATCAGCGATATCAATTGCTTAATTACATTTTACATAAGACAGAAGAAAAGGAACCATTGTAAATCATTTTTTGAAGAGCCTAGCCTCTATTTAGTAGACTAAATAACATGACATAACAATATTAACATATTGGATCTAATTAGTAGTCTGTTGAATTGTAAATCTCCCAAAAGAATATAAGAAATACTGAGACACAGAAGGTAAGCTACTCGTGTAGTTTCATAAAAGGGCATATAACATCTACACAATATGTGGATTAGTCGAAATGAACAATGTAGACTGTGTAATGAGAAAGAGGAGACAGTAGAGCATTTGCTATGCCACTGTGAGGGCTTAATTTGAATCAGACTCCGCTATCCGCACATGAAACTATATGAAATTGTATGTGTACTTCCTGAGAAAATCTTGGAATTCTTGATTAAATGTAATTAAGGGGGCTATTGCAAGAGTCCCATTGGTGACCGCAGTGACATGATGTGGTATATCACGCCATTCCCTTATCTAATCTAATCTACCCAATGATAAAATATTATATGTAAAATCAATCTGTCTTATATCAGATAATGAAACACAATCATTATCCCGATGTAACACAATCGTGCAGCCAAGTGCTAATAGTTTGGTTTCCAATAATTTTGACAATTCCAAAATTCAGTCTCAGTCTATGCCCTTGTACTAACTTCTCTGAATATAGAAATTCTGTCGGGACGGCTTGATAGTATTCAATATAAAGGAGTTGGGATTCCTTAAGAAAAATAATAAAGCGAAAATGTTGGATCAATGGGATTATGACTGATTAAATGTATCCATTTCTCATAAGCTTGAAATTCAAGTGAATGTTTTAAATAATATTAAAAAGCAGAGTCGATTTGATTGAAGATCTCGTTTGATTTTCATATATTCAAACTATATAAACCTAAATTATCATCATGATTCAAATTCAAGATCAAGAGTAGTGAGGGATTTTTAACATGGAAATATGTTAATATTGGTTTGTAATTTCAGAACTTTCAGAAATTTTTTATAGATTCAAAAGTATTACTAAATATACGTATCAGATTTAACTCGTGCAAAACTAAACTTCATTCAATTATAAACTCCATTTTGACATAATAACAAATTAAAGCAAATAATTTATAAACGAAAAAATGAACCAAAATTATTTTAATATTTTTGCTCAAGTCAAAAATATATTAATAATAATAAATTGATTTGGATTTGATTGCAAACAAATATACTCTTATGTGTGTTTACAATCTATTGTACTTGTATATCTTTAGCACTATTATTGGGAGGGGAATATGTACCTACATATGTATATATTTAGTATATGCACTTTTCATTGAAATGAGAAATTGCATACTATAAATATATAGGTATAGTATTTGCACTATGTAAAATGTATGCAGAATTAATATGAAATAAAGAATATGTTTTAATATTTTTTACACATTGAAATTGCGGGTGATGCACATACCATTCTTAATTAGTGGTACAGTCACCTTCTATATATTACCATCATATTCTCTAATGGCAAAGGTATGCACCAAAAAATCACTTATATCTTGGTATCTTGTAAATCTGAGTTTTGGTTGTTTTCAACACACATCTTGTGAAGTCCCAGTACACGGAAATGAAAGTAAATATACCGTGTACCAATGCTTACATCTTCAATGTATCAGACATACCTTTTTTCTCCTAACTCCAACCCATTATCATCAACTTACTTATGTTGAAAACCCAAAAAAATAAAAAAAAATGTTGCCTCCTAAAAATCTTCTGATCTGATCTGCTTTTTTTTCTGGTAATCCCGGATTTCAGATGCCTAGAAACACCCTAACTGAAGCAAATGAAAATAATACAAAAACGTTTAACACAAAATATGTAATCTTTGCTTTACTATGTATAAATATATCTCACAACAGCTACTTATTCTTATACACATGTTGAGGATCAAAGAGGTCGTCTTTGTGAACACAATGCCGGTCATGACATCATATAGGTCAATCCAAATTATTATTATTATGTAGTTTTAAGTGCACAGTTGAAACCTAACAACATTACTTTTGGAATAAATTTAAAAAAAAATTGAGAAAAAAAGAATAGTAAATCAAATCATTTGCATTTTTTTTTCAGTATATTTTTTTTCTTTACATTGGGAATTTTTACCAAAAAATATTCCAATTAACCAAATAGACCTACGAAGTTGTATGGCAACAAGATAATATATGTTTATAAATGTAAATTCTTTTTTATGGTATGTATGTATTTCAAATTTTCCCTTATACATTTATAAGTATATATATTTTTAAATGTATGTAGTAGTAGTATTTTATTTAATGATGTTGGCGATGCAGGGCAGGACCTCGGTTATCGAGATAAACGGACCTAACTGACTCTCTACTGTATAATATTCTTGACTTTAGTTAAAATTGTTATTTTTATTTTTAGGTACATATGTAGCGCTTGTCTATATACGAGTATATGATATATACGATATATATATATATATATATAAATATATATATTATATATTTTTTAAATAAACCTTACAACTATTTGAACGCCTTTTGTTTTATTTTATATTAAATATAATGAAAACTCTTTTGATATATTTTTTTTTTTTGTTATTATTTTTTGTAAAAGTTGGCCCAATTTTTTACTTTCTTTTCGATGATAATGTGCTTAGAAAGTTCTAATGATGAATTCTATATTCAAAGCATGAAATTATTACTTGATTTTTATTTGATAAATTCGGTCTATAGAATAAAAAAAAAAATATACTGAAAATTTAGCTAAGATAAAAAAAATTATTAGTGAATTTAAACGAAAAATTACATCTGTGCATTTATCACTATAGTCTGACTGAAGATCATAGAACTTCAATTCCAATGGAGATCCTAAATTTTAAAGAACATCAACATCAGATCAGAACAGAACAGAGCAGATCAGATCAGAACAGAGCAGATCAGATCAGATCAGATCAGATCAGATCAGATCATTTGTTGTATTCAGTGAAATCCATAGACCACTAAATATAAACCTAATTAAATTATGAAAATCGAATTAATCCATCAATTTTTAATGTGGAGAGCTACTGCTTAGATTGATTAGTCTCTAGCATTCAACTCATAAATGCTGAATGGATATTTAGAAGGATTATTGTATTTATGTGTACAAAAAACCCTTAAGTTAACCATACACTTTAAAGGCATAGTTTGATTTTGTGTCTTGCTTATATAGTTTTGGGAGTGGGACACATTGATAGCTAAATGCATTTTAAACTCATATTAGTATTATTCTATTCAATGATCGGGGGTGACGGAATCTATCTCACTACTATACCATGAATACAACAACTGTCACAAAGTTCAGGAGACTTTTTAAAATTTTCTTTTTATAGTGACATTATCTTTTGACGGAAGTACGAGTTGGGAAGATACATCTTTCACTGACGTTCTGTACAAATTTAATGACCAACCGACAATTCGAAGTTGAGTTATTGCTTTATAAGTGACTGTGTGTTTATAGCATCGTTCGAAAAATGAACTTCTAACAAAGAGCGAATATTAAGTTTTGTTTTAAACTTGGAAAAACTTTTACTGAGTCGTTTGAATTAATGAAACAAGTGTTTGGTGACAATTGTTTACCCTGTGCCAAAGTCCATGTATGGCTTAAACTATATAGAGAAGGCCGTGATTACACTAAGTACATTGAATAAATAAGAACCGGAAGTGATACATGGCAATCGAATTGAACATAAGTAAGGGTTGATTTCATCGCATTTTGACCGAAATTTAGGATTCAGGAAGGTTTGAGCTCTCAAGTTAATGTGGCGGCTTATCGTTCCACACTTATCCAAAAATAACATTTTTCCTCGGACATCTCTATTTGGCACTGAAAGGAAAGCGCTATTGCTATATTGACTCTATACAAAAGACGTAGACCGCAATTCTGAAGGATATTCCTACAGAACGGCTAAAAACTTCATTCCACATGCTAATTGATCGTGCAAAAAGTGTTATCGATGTGCAAGGAAAAAAAAAACAAAAATTGTGTTGTTTTTGAAAAAATCTCGTTCACTATGCGACAGACCTTGTATATATACACATATTTTGAATTATATTTTCTTTTAAGATAAGTTTTAGTCCCATAAACCCATATTTTGTAAGCGTATGTAAGCTCAAAGGGGGATTCTATACATTTTTATATATTTTCTAAATCCCATTTTCCTTTAAGAAAATTATCAATCCCAAATTATTCAAAGCAAAACGGTACTCAGTTCACAGGATTGGGGGGGTATAGCTGACTATAGCCATACACATATTTTGAATTCGATTTAATCAAATAATATAATATTATTGTATATAAGGGCACTTAAAAGTGACTTTAGCCTTATAATTTTTGAATTCTATTTTCCTTTAAGAACAGTCAAATCAATTCCAAATGTACATTGAATGCTAAAGGGTACTCAGTGGTCAAAATCAGGGAGTCTAGCTGACTACTTATATCCAGGTACATAATTTGAATTTGATTTTCCTTTAAGAACAGTTTTAATCGCAAATTTTATAATGTCACAGGAGATATTTAATGGTAGTGGAGGCTTTTTAAATATATTTTTTGTTTTACTTGAGGGCAGCACTGCAAAGTTATATGATTCTTTATGAATGAATTTTTTGTTTTAATTTTTTTATTGTAAACAAAATGTAAAAACAAAAAAATATTTAAAAATTATTTTTAGTGCTTTGTTTATATGTTTTTTGTTATATGTTTTTTTTTTTTTTTTGTTGGTAATTTTTAAATGATTTTTAAGAATTTTCTATAAATTTTTGTTTCTGTTATCAAATTGAATTACAATAAATCATGTGATTCCCCCAATTTTCCTAATTAAAATTTGTTTTTTTTTTAGAATGTGGTTATGTGCTTATGAGTTTATCACTCATATTATATAAGGATATATTGTATAAATAATTTCGTTTTCTTTTTTTTTTTTTTTATTATTTGAATTTGGAATAAATTGTACATTTATATTTAAGAAGAAGCAACAATTGCAAGACACTCAATTTTTTTTTTGTTTTTCAAATTTTTTGTTTTTGTTTTTGTTTTTATTTTCAATATTATTTTTTTTTTTTGTTGTTTAATTAATAAAGCACTGTTGTGTTGTATATAAGTATAAATATTTTAATTATATATATTTATATTTATAAATTTATAAAGCACTGTGTTTGTAACTTTTTGTTTTTTATATACATATATACATACTATGTACATATGTATATGTATGTATATATAAATATTTATAAAGCAATTCTTTGTAATTTTCAAAAAGAGGCAAATCGGTTTTTAGTAGTTGATTTTTTTTTGTTTGTTTTTGTTTTGTTTTGTATACATATAAACATTTAATTCAATTTCAATTTTAATTTTAATTTTTTATATATGCAAAATATTATTGTTTTTATTTTTTTTATTTTTTGTCTTGTGTTTAACATTTAGGCCACTTTTTGGTGTTCACAGCTTTATAATTTTATTTAATTTTTTTTTTCTTAATTTTTCCATTTATTTGCTTTTTTGTTTTGTTTAAATTTTACATTAAAAAAGCAGACAAAAATTTATTACACTGACAAAAAATTTAATTTCATTTGTAAATTTTAAATGTTATTCCAAAAAAAAAAAAAAAATTAATTTATATGTATATATATATATATATATAAGTATATATAAATTTATTTGTAGATCTAGTAAGTAGTAGTAGTATCATAATAATATCTTCAAGACTTAAAAAAATAGTTTAATGCTTGTTTTTATCTTATTTTATTGTAATATTATTATAGTATAATATTATTATTTTGTTTTAAATCATTTTTCAATTAAACATTTAGTTTTAGTTTGTTATATTATTTGTATATATATTAACATGACAAACAAAAAAAATAAAAACTATTATATACAACACATAAAAATTTACTTTGTTTTGTTTTGTATTTGTATTTTTTTTTTATTTTTTATTTTTTATGTAAGGCAACACTTAGAGAGTTTTATTAGTTTATATTTTATAAGTATATCGTCGTCTGGAGAAATTATTAATTTTTCAATTCGTTTTTATTTTTCATATTTTTATTTTTAATAATTCAATTTATAAAAGAGAACTTTGAACTTACAGTTCACGCAAATTGTTCCTCATCCATCACTTATGTTGGTATGTTTATTCATCAAATGATTGGTTGTTTTATTTTTTTGAAAGTTGGATCAGAATTTACTTATATTTTGATTAAAGTCTCTTGTAGTTGTTATGGTATATGAAAGTTTCTACATAAATTTGTATCAAAAAGGAATTCCATTGACTTCAATTATAATAATCAAACTAACCTTGATGTATATCGGAGCCCAAGACAAGTATCAATGCGGTCTGGAAATATTTAAACTTCAAGAAGATGCCAAGCGACAAACAGCAGAGAACAGAAATCTTATTCGTTTTTATTTCGCTGGAAGAGTTTTTTCTTGTCGCTAAGCTACACTGCCAAAGATAATTTCTTTTGACTAGTCTCTCAACTACACTGGCAAAGATCCTTATTTCTTTTTTTGTCAGTTACCCTGCAGTATGTTTGGTGGCAATAGACCCCTTTTCGATAGTAATTTACTAGTTCCTGTTCTTATTAATTGCTGGCTGGTATATTCACTAGTAAAAAGTAATGCAGAGGCGGTCCAGTATCTGCGCGTTTCTATACCAAGTCAATAGACCCTTTTTGCATTACTGATGGTTAATTAATTCACTGGTGAAAAGTAATGCAGAGGCAAACCATGAACACTGATGAACGCCTGGTGAACTGTAATGAAGGCGGTGGCAACAAATGGTAACCGACTGGTGATCGGTAATCTAATTGATGGCAATTGACCCCTTCCAATGGTATATATATTAACCAGCTTGAATAGACGTAAAATGGAATCGAAATGAAACTAGCCACGAACCAATTTTTGGACCAGTGATTCATACTGCAGTCTAGCTAAGCTAATAAACATGGGGCCCATATCACCATGTCTTCCTCTAAAGTGATCCAGGGAAACAAAAACGTTGCACACCCCTGGCAAAGATAATCCTGCATGAGGTAGAAGCGGGTAATAAGATCTAAGTAAAGGAAATTGATAGATGTTTTATAGCGAAGCGTTAGTTGTGAGTATCGCTTTCGCTACACGGTAAATAAGAAATGGTTGGAATCGATTGTAAATACTTGTAATTTTTGTAATGTAACACTTATCGTATGTAATTGGTATACTAAGTACTATACTGAAAACAAAAACAGATTCATATCTTTCACAAACTTTATTTATATTTCACTTCTATTTAGGATCATATGATGAGTAAGTTTATTTTTGAATGAAGAATGGAATAACTTTTATTTATATTACATATTATGCAAAGTGAAAGTGCAACCTATGGAACTGTTACTGAACTTTGTAGTGCAAATTGTATTTCTTTATCTCTAATATTGAAGTCTGACAATAGGAAATAAATTGCATAAAACTCTTTAGCTCAAAAACTATTGTCACATTAGAGAATATGATAAAATAATGTTTTGATGTAAATGAATATCATTCTATCCTTTAAAACTTTGAATGAAATTCAAGGCTTTATCTCAATAATTGTGTATAGCATTGTGTTACCAGATAGACAACATTGAATCGCTAGTAATGAAGGATGGATGAGTTTCTCCAGATTGTTGTGAAGTTTCTCTGATATTTCTTTTAATAATAAAATTTTAGCATTTTGTTTCCAAAACATATGTATGAAGAGAAATAAAAACACATATCATAGATGGATGAAGAACTATGTACTAGTTGTATATATGACTAAGGATTCAATTTCAATTTTTGTGTAAAGTAAACGATGTTAGAATGGGAAAAATTGAAAAAAAAATTGTTATTTGCATATATCACTTAAAAAAGAATATCAAAATTCTATTCGATTATTGGAATAAAAAAACAAAAAAAATTTATATTTATATGATAAACTTAAATCTATAATATTAATTTTCTGTTCTTTCTTTTTTTTTTTTTTGTTTGTATTTATATTTGTATGTAGTATAATTTTAAACATTCATGAAACATACAATAAATTTTTCCAATAAATATTATTATTATTATTATTATGCTTATTATTATTTTTAATGTTAATTTAAAAAAAAAATAATAAATATATATATATATATATTTATATGTATGTATAAAAAAAAAAAAAAAAAAAAAATAGTAATAAATTAAAACAAATATCGCATATTTTCTTCCTTTTTTTTTTTTTTTGTTTTGTTTTGTCAAAAATAGTTTCATGTTCAAATATATATATATATATTTTTTTGTGTTTAAAACATAAATTAAAAATTAATAATTACTGCTGCGGATGCGTCTCAGATGCTACACCTTGGACTTATATACTGACACATATGTATGGACATAAGTACAATATATAAGTAGTATTATGTACAAGTATCCAGCTTGAAGATACAATAATTTTTATCATTTACACGGAATGTTACACCAAAATTGAATTTGAAATTTATATTATTTTTTTTTTTTCTTTTTGTATTGTTATTATCTATTATATTTGATATTTTCAGCTGATTTTGATATCAAGAAATTTCATATATTATTTTTTTTTAATTATTTATTTATTTATTTATGTATTTATTGAGGTAGCAAAGCAAAGCCACATAAGACCATTTAAATGCTGAAGCCATTTGCAATTCGCGATTTGTTTATGAACTTTTGTTTTTTATATATATTTTTGAATCATCATTATCATCAGCATAAAGGTCTAGCAAGCATTGATTGAGTGATTGAGTGATTGAGTGATTGATTGATAGATGATTGTTTATTTGTTTTGTGTTTTTTTTTTTTATTTGTGATTATAATAATAGTATATACAAATAATATTCGAGCTGGCCAAGCTATAGAGGTGGGAAGTACAATAGTTTTTATACAATAAGTTATATGAAGGACGAAACCGTAACCGAAAACGAAACTATTTGAATTTGCATTTTCGATAAGAGAACAAAAAAGGAACAAGCACATTTGGAACAATGATTGAAAAACCCAATAAATGTTAATACTACTTATTTATTAAAAAAAAAAAAACTCCTTACATCGTTTCATGTATTCGTGATTAATCGAAGAATAATTCATGATTTAAGCAATAATAAATCACTGGTTCTGAACAACTGACCAATCGACTGACTGACTGACAGAATATCTTACAGACTGCCCAACTCAAGAAATTTTCGGTTCTTGAACTTATGCAAACCTCTGAACGCGGCCTTGTACACAACTTTTTTCACGGACACCCTCTAGTTTTAATGATTATATCACACTAGTACTGAGCAACCTACTGATTAACTCACTGACTGACTGACTATATTACAGACTGACTTACTCACTTCCTAACACATTAAATGAACGGTTCCTAAACTTATGAAATCCATGATTCCCATTTGGCTCAATAATCTCCAAATTAATCTATGAGTCCCATTTTCTCAACAAGAATTTTTATTGAAACCCAAAAAAATGATTTTGGTTGAAATTTTCTTTTTTCCAAGTTTTGAATTCGTATTTTAGAAAACTTTTTGGGAATATTAGATGAAAATTCTTTTGATTATTAGAACTACATAGTATACGTAATAAATATTGGAAAAATGTTGAAAGCCTAGAAATTAACTTCAATGTTAATGTCTTCCGGTAATAGCACCGCAATGGGAACACCTAGGAACCACCACTTACCACAATTTAAGAATCGCTGCATTAAATGATTAAATGGCTCACTATCTGGCTGTATGGTACTATTAATCTTAAAGATTTGCATTTGATCATTATATTTAATACACACAAGATACATACATACTATATATACGAGTACCTGCTTATTTGGACAGTAAATCTCTTACTATATGTGCAAGTCCTTTTTGTTTTGTTGATACTACATTTAGTGTTTAGTGTTTAGTGTTTGTTTTTTTTGTTTGTTTTGTTTTGTCGCACTAACACCAAAAATCAATGTTAGCACATGATGTCTCGAATTGCAGCTCATCAAGATTATTAACAATTGAATTGATGCAGCATTGATGATGATGGTTTATGCTATCATCTTGCTCCTGCTCATGCTCCTGTTCCTGATTGTAGATGTCATTGGGATTGATGTTGTTGTTGATACAATTATTGGTATTGCTATTCGTATTGGTACAGGTGATATTGGTAGTGGTACTGGTACTGATACTGGTTCTCGCTCTTGTTCTGGCCATAGCTGTTGTTGTGTTGGTGTAGTTGGCCTTGCCTCACGCTAAACAGCCACCGTTTGTTATAAATGTTGCAGCACCAGTATCGAGGTCCATGAATTCCGCATCGTCAGTTAATTGCGCAAGAAGATCAGCATCGTGCAGATAATCGTTCTTGATTGAGATTTGATCATGGAACGGTGTAATTGTGGTTCCCAGCATAGATGTATGGAAGTCAAGCATATTGTTCGTGTTATTGTTGTTATTGTTGCTATTAGTGTGCGTCGTTAGACTGAGGTTATTATGGATGCCCGGATGAACACTGACAGCGTGTTTGATATCCACGAAAGTATCGCAATTGTTTTCGAAGAGGAAGCGTTCCGCCGATTGAGCGGTCGTATAAGGACTCTGAGAGTCAACCAGTTCATTTTTAACAAAGTCACTGGCGGTGGCTGGTGTGGCAACAATGTCCAGTGGACTAGGTAGGCCACCGCTGCTAAGCAGAAGACTATTATCGCCACCATTTGAACAGGATGTTGGTGTTATAGATGATGTGGGGGTAGTCAGAGACTGACTGTGAGCGGCATGAGCTAAAGCCAGACTGAGGCTATTGCTGTCGCAGTTTGGAATGTAATCTGTGAGAGAGCCATCACCGCCGACATTGCCATTGACAAGGCCATGACCATGACCATTGTGTAGACTGTGTTGTTGGCTGAGGTGGTTTTGATTCTGGTGATGATGTTGCTGCTGCTGATGCTGTTGTCCGGCAACGAGAGCAACAGTTGCTCCATTGGTCACCACATTGCTATTAGAATTTATATCGTTGTTATCGTTGTGGTGGTTGTTGTTGTTGTTGTTTCTGTTGGCAGCATCACTATTGTTATTGTTGTTGCTGGTGTTACTATTGCTGATGACTAGCGTCCCCCCATTGCATTGCGTTTGATGGGCCTGTTGATGTAAATCGGTTATACAAATAACAGCATCCTGCGTCGGTGAATTTAGGTATCCCAGTTCCTGTGCACTAGGTGAAGGTTTGCAATAACCATTCGGCAATTGTTGCTGTTGTGGGTGTGACTGCTGCTGCTGGTGTTGTTGTTGTTGTTGTTGTGGAGAGGCAAGTGACTGTTGGACAGCTGATGCCATTACGGTTACAGGCAACTGTGCAGATGCAGTAGCGGCAGCCACTGCTTTAAAGCCATTACTGCGTGAAAACTTAATCGTGGACATTGGTGGGATGGTCGTACGTGATGTATTCGTTGGTGTGATGCCACAGGACGAGGCCGATGAGGATGACGATGACGATGTTGTTACATCAGATGCTATTGATGTGCCAGCCACATGATGATCGACCAACTCCAGTTCAGCAAAGTATTTTATAGCTGGCGATTGCAAGAGCTTTGAGGGCAGATTGCAGCCACCACGTCGTACACATGTTGGCGTATGCAATTGCAACATTTCCAGCAATTTGCGACGTTCCGTTTCCAGGGCACGTACCTGATTTTTCAGATCAATATTCTGGGTATCAAGTTGTTCGGATTCCTTTATGAGGTTCTGGGTACGTTCACGTTTCTTCATGCGACATTTAGTAGCTGCAATTTTATTGCGCTCACGACGACGACGACGGCGATCCTCATCCTCTGGAGTAAGCCCTTTAGGCATTGATTTCGTTTCGCTATCATCATCGGTTGTTTCGTCGCAATCGTCATCGCGACGTGAGAACTTGGTATTGGGTTGTTCCGAACCCGAACTAGAATCGCAAGTCGAAAGTTTTCGTTTGCTTTGAATCGATAATTTGAGTCCGGCTTTTATTAATTGCGAACAAGTCTGAAAAAAAAAAAAAATGTGTAAATAAATATTATCAGGATTTATTTGAATTATGATGGAATATTTATGGGATTGAAGCTAGAGCGTTAGACTTGAAATGTTTAAATATATACAAATATATATATAAATTTGATACTACAGTATTTTAAGTACTAAAGATATGAATAGAGAGTTGCATATTGAAATTATGAATCATGTGGCAGGAAATTGTGACTGTTTGACTTGTGAGCTGTGACGAGCAAAGGGAGGCAAGTCTGGACATAAGTATAGTATAAGAATGAAATTCCAGAAATGTTCTGCGCAGTTGGTATGGTGAAATCTAATTTATGTTCAACAACGAAATCTGTTGGACTGTTGCTTGTTCTAATGTTCTTGCAAAACTTTTTTAATGCGTAAAAGGGTATTTCAATATAATAAAATTGAGAGCGTTAACAATACCCAAAACAACATTAAATGAAAACCAAAGTTGTCTGTCACAAATGACCAAATTTGTTCTCGTCGATACAAAAGCTGGTTTATTTTAATATCTCTGCCAAATCAAATCTCAGTCATGATGTTTGATGTTGCCTGCCTGCCTACTTTGCTGACTTGTTCACTTGGTCAAATGTTTGTCTGCCTTTTGTTGAGTGTCTTTTTGTCGGTCAGTTGGACTGACCTGACATGCTGCTGCATTTAGCTAACTATGGTGTATAGTATACGTGCAAACTCACATACTCAGTTTGTTTATACAATATATATACACACATACAAATTTGTAGAAATTATTTGGAACTGCAAAAGATACAAAACAAGAGACAACAAACGCACCAGAAAAGGCAACTTGTCGTTTGCTTAAACATTTGATCAATTTAAGCATATTAACATTGACAAGACGATAACCCATAGACATGGAAGAACCATAAAATGAGAAACAAGAGGTACAGTAGATGGACATAAGCAGTGTTCTTGATATAATATACATAAACAATCGGCATATGCACCTTTTTCTATAGAGCAAATATCTTTTAACACATAGAATAGATCATTAAAGGTTCCCAATTCGAATATAGTTCGTGTAAGGCAATAGAGTAAAATGGGTCACTAAAAAAAAAAGTTATCAGGATCAGATTGGGTATCTAAAATAATGAATACCATTATTTATTATTGTATTATTAATTTGAAAACAATTTATTTGTTGCACAATTTATTATTGTCTACGGCATCCAGTAATCATATCGCACCATAGATACCGGGACCCATTCATGTCTATTTTGAGTCATATGCTTTAAAATACAGTATAATATAGACTAGACTATGGATAATTTTAATGATAATTTGTCTGAATGAATCGAAAAAGTTGAATTTCTCAATTGCAAATATCTTTAATCAAAATATAAAGAGTTAAGAGTCACAACTATAATATTAAAATAAGAGTCATCGGTATGACATGTGATGATATTTCACAAGGTTTCCATCCTTTCTCCCTCCATTCCCTTTACACAATTTCTTTTCTATTGTATGTACTCAGTTTATTTCGTGTTTAAACCACAAATACTTTTAAGCTTTTTACCACACAACAAAAACATTGAGAAATATTTAAAACGAAAAATAAAAATCATACATACATATATCAAATTGATAACAATACAAAAAAAAAAAAAAAAAAAGAAAAAAATAATAATAATAAATAAATAATAATAATAATATTATATTGTAATATATTTTTATTTTTATACTACGTGAATCAAGAAATGTCATACGTGTGCTTCCTTGAATTACTAACGAAACGAAATGAAAGACCTACCGACCGAACGACCTAAAGACTACAGACCGACAGACCCATTCTATGGAATGCACTAAATAAGTGAATAAGTAGTAAAGCTACCTTAGACACACCTTTGTGAAACAGTGAATTTTTATGTTGGTGATGATGATGATGATGATGATGATGAGAGATTGAGTTGCATGCTTTTCATATGAATTATAGGGCATTTAAGTTTTAGTAACGCTGAAGACGATCAGATGATACCATATATTGTACGTATATACAATATAATATAAAGACTAGTTGTTGAAATAAATATTTTTTATTTAATTGACGTAAGTTGCGAGTTGACCTTTTTTGTTTATTTGATTAATGTGTGCATGTGCATAAATTTGAGATTTTTTATTTGGGAGTTGTATGTACATAGAGCAATCAACCATTCAAGAAAATATTACATGATATCTGCTGATATCTAAAGACATATTTTATTATATTGTATGAAGATAAAAGCAATCATATTTAAGAATTAAAATTATTTAAAAGCTTTGAAAGTGAACAAAATTGCAAGTTATAGATAGAGAAATTAAAGAACTTTTATATATATTCGCAATCTGCCTCTTCTAGTAATCGTGGAACTCCAGTTGAAATATAACATCTGTTAATGACATCATTCTTAATCGAATTTCAATTAAATACATATGAATGCATATATATCGAAAATTGAAAGGTAATTTTATCTGACCAATCAATAATTTCCAGTATTATTATATAGATAGAGAATATCCATAAACTTCATCACTCTTAACTCGGACCCAGTTTATTTAAAATGCTGAAGTATATATGTAATACCAATTTATGGTTACACACTATTATACACTAAGAGACAAACAGCGGAATATGTCTAAACTAATCATTTTCAATATTACTAAGTATATGGTAATATAGAGTCCCCATGAACTTTACCTCTTATAACACCTATATTCATATTTTGCAAAGTACTGAAGTGAAACTATATTATAGTTTTTTTGTATTTAATAAGCAATAAAATTATTATATAATGGAAAAACATACAATTTTCATTTCAAACTTTTGCAAAGGAATAGAGCAATCTATAGTCGGAGCTAACTGACTACACTTCTGAATGGTATATAAAGTACTACGAAGTAGTATGTGAAATAAAACAAATAATAACAATCACATGATGGCTAAAGGAGATTGCAATCTTTATGGGGCAGACCAACCCAATAAACATAAGCAAAAATCTCATAAAATCTAAAAGAAAAGAAAAAAGTTTCATACTAATGTGCTTAAAAAATTATACGTATTCATGGAGTTCTCTACTCAAAAAAAAAAAACAAACCTAAATCTATCTATAGACATACTACATAAGTGTGTATAATAATTCATCACCAAAATTAAAATTTTGTTTTCATTTTTATTTCTTGTTTCAGATTGAAAAACAAAAGATGAGGAATGTAATAGTCCAGTAAAGTTAACTATTGAATACTCTATATAAAGAGATCAAAATTTATGTCAACTTAAACAAAAAATTATATTATTGTCTATAAATTTTATGAAAAATGGAGTATCAAATTTCATGAGTTTCTTACATTTTTCATTCTTCAAATATTATTATTATTATCTCTGTAGGCGTTACTAAGGGATTTGCCAAAAACCGGATATTATAAAACTTGTTTCTGCAATAATATTTCATTCTTTCAAGATCAACAAATGCAAGAGACCCTAGTGTAGTACACAAAACTACAGATTGAATCTCTTGAAAATTGGTTATACATGAGAGATGTTTTTATAAAAATTGCTATCATGCAACAATTTCGAAATGAAGATTACTAATCGGTAAATTAGATTTACAAGCATAAATTTTCAAAAATTTTAATTGATATTAATTAATGATTTTTGTTAAGAAGAGAGCAATATATGCACAAGGGAATTGGGGATCCATAAAACAAGATTTATATCAAAGAGAAAATAATCGTACCAAATATGTATTAAAACTATTCTAGAAAATACATACCACTTTGGTTAAGTATTATTATAATTTCAGAGATATATAGACATTTTTAATATATTGAACAAAAATAGGTGTGGCTTCCTACTTCTTACAATTTCTGTTGGAGAATCTTATGTGCACTCTCCCATACATACTTTTATATGAATGAAAACTCTTAACTGATATGATATGATCAATATATTATTAGGTCTTTGAATTTTATACCTTAGATTCAGAAAAAACCTACATATATCAACTCGGTAAGTATTTCTTATGTTTTTCTTTTAAGTGTTTCGAAAAACTGAACTGAACTAAACTGAACTGATCTGATCTCATCTGGACTGACATGATTATATCAATATTTTATGGGATCTTTTTATAATGTCCAAGAATTAAATAAACATTTGCCAACTCTATAAGTCTATAATAACTCTATCTATCTATCTATCCATCTATTGCATTTTATGTTTTTCTTTTGAAATCTACTTTTAAACGTTTAGAGAAACTGATTTGATATGATTATAGTATTGGATCCCATCATTTATAATAATTTAAGTGATGCAAATATCATGACAGAATGCAAATACCATTGACTGTCAATGTGAAAGGCACATGTAAGAAAGTGTAAAAAAAAGAGAAGAAAACATAAAATAAATAATGAATTTTATTTGACTTGTGCAGACCTTATGAAAACGTTGTCAACACCCAGCAATTTCAGTGAAGTTACTAACTTAACTTCAGCGAACAAATGTCCAAATGACCGACTAACTGACTGACTGACTGACTGGCTGATTGAGTAAGTATGTGAGTAAGTAAATATGTTTACATACGCGTTCACATGGAACGTGTATACTCGTATATAAAATATTTTATACTATATATTGTGAGTTATACGCGTCTGACCTAAATCTGTCCAAGTGCAAGACGCTTCGCATTGCAATTCACGATTATAACAATAACAAGTGTAGTTAGTAGCTGCTGAGTTCAGCAGTGGGTGGCACGCCTTTTATGGTTGTTCGGAGGCATATAGGACTCAACTACATGGTCACAATGGCATGCCCACAAAAACCGAAAATCATGAACAACAAAAACAAAAAAAAAACAAAAAAAAAATAAACATAAGTGAACAATTTACTTTATATAATCCCAAGAAATGTCAAGGCGAGAATACAAGTAAAGCGCGTCGTCGTCGTCTTCGTCTTCGAATGAAGTTGAAGTTCCATTAAAATAATACAAAAAACAGATGGTCAATTGCATTCTGCATTGCCCGTCCATATGTACTCACTCCAATACTTTTGATACAAAGCAAAGAAAGTATTTTTTTGAAGGGCTTCTACATAGTCTTCTTCATACTCTTGTTGAAAATGTTGAATGTCGAATGTCATTCCTAATAAGTACAATAATATTTGGTAACTTTATACAATACACAAATGTGTCCTAAATATTGGATTATGTAGTACACAGCGCCGTTGAAATGGAATTTTAAAAGACATTTAAAGAAATCACGTATTAAATAAATGTGCAGATGTTAGTTTCTAAGGGTGTTACTAACAAAACGATGAGAGAACAACCTTACAAATTATATGAAAAACTTTAGACGAATAAAAAGAAGCATTTGGAAAGAATGTGTATGTCCTATTTATAGTCTAAGATAGACGGGAATTCCTAATGCAAGAGGCCTCTTCTGACACCACCTGTGTGTCTGACACAAGGCGCCATCATAAATTTAACATAATTGAAAATTGTGTCAAAAAAATGAAGTCCACCAAGGCCAACCGTAATACTTATTTAGATGATATTGTATTTTCAAACTGTTAAGTCGCAGATAAAAAAGCACTACATAAATAATCTAAAGAAATAAAATTTGATACACACCCAATTTCACTGTGATCTCTTGTAAGGAAATGGAGATCAAGTTCACTTCAAATTTTTTAAATGACACTTCATTTTAATATGTAATTTAATAGCCATCCTAGTTAACTCTTTTTTCGACCCAAGAAGCTTCAGAGTCACTACAGGTTGAATTGGCCTGGGCCAAGCATTGAAACATTGGAATAAATGCAAATCAATCACCGAATTGTGTATTTAGACTTGTCCATTTGTCAACTATGACTCCAGAATCATCATACAGGTTGGCCAAGTCCGATACCTCGGGCTGATTATGACCTGGCAAAGCTGTGTAGGCTTGACTGATTGCTACGGCCGTTCACATACGGTTACCGATGCTGCCAGTAACATATAATATGAATCAATTCTCCCAAAACTAGGTAGTGCATTGCAAACCTCGGGCTTCCTGGTTTGTGCGCAATGCCACCTAGCTCAGAGACTTGAGAATGCCCACTAAGCATAACGAAATCTTTTAAAGCTGTGACAGTCACCAACAGAGGCTTTAAACTCATCCAAACAGTCTGGCGAAGTACCTCACCAATGACTGAAGACGTTTCGCCCTAATGACATTTTAATAGAAGATTACCATCTATATAAATACCATATACACTGCGATATACCATAATCAACTCCTAGTCACTTTTCTATTATATGTAATCATAAGAATATTAAATGTAATTTTGCGATAATATTGAAACAAATTAAAGATCAAACATTCTACCCTCTAACGTATGGCAAAAATCAGTTTTAAATACACCCACTCAGATCAGCGCATCCCAAGAATGTTTGGATTGTTAGAGTATTCAAGTCAAGGGAAGCAATTCAACCATAATATAGTACTTTCATCTATTTAAGTCTGCAAATAACAAATAAATTCGCATTCCTCTATATAGAAGTCTGCTTAGGACTAATCTATAATGAAGTTTTTGAGATCGGTCATTCATTCGCTAGAAGTCTTCGCTATAGAGTAGGCGCACAGTCTTCAGAAGAGTCCAATGATCTGAAAGATACGTATAATTCCCTATTGTAAATATGAGACATCTGTACTATATTTCTGATAAAGTTTGAGTGAGCTGAATCAATTCTATTCTTAGCAGAACGACTAATCAAAGGAATTCAACTAACGGGAAGATTTAATTTTTAATTTTTTAATGAAAATTACAAAAACAACAAAAATAATAAAAACAACGGTTTGACCTTAATGAAGAAGTTGCAAATTGATTCGAATTGAATTGAATCTCTTAAAGTTTAATTTATTTGATGATGGGGTCATGAAAAAACGGGTAGTCGGGGGGAGGAAAAGAAACAGTGACACTTACTATGTACGAGTATAGTGAGTGGTATGATGCTCATTGGTTTATGACAAGGTGCCGCCAGAACCACTTGAAACGACAAAATGCTCATTAATTCATAAATATCATTTGCTACTTGGTAATTAAAAGTGTTTAAGAATACAACAAAAACAACAACAACCATATCGACAACAAAATAATCATTTAACTGCTTATACATATAAATACGAGTATGAGTAGATATGAAGGCATATAATATATGTAGATACATTTGTGTGCATCTTTGTAGTATGTATCATATATTAATATTTGTATTAGTAAGTTATGCAAGCAAATGCAATTCGCTTGTTCGTTGATTCATTCATTTTGTCTCATTCACTTTTACGAGTATATCATCATCATCATCATTATTATTATCATCATCATCATCATCGCAAGCCACTCGATAATTGACAGTCAGATGTGTAATGAGTGCCTGCCTAACTGTGAATATGTAAATAAGCATGGGTAGTCTATGAAGTATGAAGCCCCACGAATATGACAATTATATATACAAAATTACAATCACAATGACATTATTATCAGATGCGTTATTGATGGGAAATTGGAATGAATTCAGAATTTTAGTCTTCGATATGCGCAATTCATAAAAAATCATTAATTTCAGCTCCTCCAATAGCTGCATGTGACAGGACAAAGAGATATGTTAATACCATTTAAAATTTCAGATCATTAGTTCAAAAACTAAGAAACAAAAGTGAATACAAGCAGACGAACATATAGACGAAAATGGCTCAATCGATTCTTTCTATTAGATTGATGACCATGACCAAAATAGTCAACACCTTTTGGTATTTATAGACCGTCTCCTATGTATCTCAGCAACTCCACTGCCCCCCCTTTCGGAACAACTGACGATTTCAGGAACAACTGACGATTATGGGCGACGATTGAGTGTTCAGCATCATCGGAGAGATACAAGATTTTTCTACAACAAAAACCATGTTGCACCAACACCATGAAATTCTTTGATATCTATTATTCTGAAAATTATAAAACTGGGTTCACTAAAACCACTGTAACCTGTACAGGAATTGTCAGAATATCATGAAATTTAGACATTTATCGTTTGTCAACAGTGTCAGCCCGGAGACTAATTAAACTATGTGGTATATGAAGTGAAGATCTTGAAAACTTTTTAAACCTCCCTTTATTGAATAAGTTTTTAAGGTATATAGATATATGGATACATATATACATAAATGTATATTGTAGGAACAAATTGTATTCTACTTGTACGTTATTGGACAGAACCACATTGAAGAGAACAAAATTTAAGTTAATAACAAGTGTAACTTATTCATTATACCATTCAATAATTAAAAAATTGGATTTACGAAATGAATCTTCCTTCTACGTTAATTATCTATGCGCTAATGAATATTGGTTGCCATATACTATGAATATGGTATATCATTGATCTAAAGTTAAAAAAACCCTTAAAATTAAGTAATGAGTAATGTCTGTGTGTATATTTATACTAGTATATGACAAAATATATATGCTGATACTATGTATATGATATATGTTTAAATCGATCTGGAAATGCTGGAAATTTATTAATTTGTCTGCCTGTTGGAGGAAACTGTAAGCATCTGTTTTATATTTTCAGTTCGTTAGGAATACCGCAAGTTCTTAACGAGAAGGTCAGCTAGGCATCAGGCACTAGGACCAAGTGTCAAATAATGAAAGGAAATGCCTAATATTCTCTTCCCCCTTGGCCCAAAGCTGAGTACATCCATGAAGTACAGTACAGTCTTCTAATTAGTTAATATGAATTATAAATTATAATATATTCATATATAATATACTACAACATTGAAGAATTGGAACATGTTCGCCTGGGGCAGATGTCCGCCAAGCGGAATGTACTTTGTTCTAAAAACATAGATAGTCTAAGAAAATTGTCCGGCCATGAGAGATTTAGCCTAGGGGAGATGTCCGCCTAGTGGAATGTATTTTCTTCTATGAGAAATCTTCGAATGTATTGTGTTAAAAAAAAAAAAAAAGAACTTGGAACTAAGAAATTGGTTCGGTGTAGAGAGAACTTCACCTGCGGCAGATGTTCGCTACTAGAGATTTACTGTATTACATATACGATAGAAAGTATTTAAGATCACATACCTGCTGGACGGTAGGCGTACTATTAGTGCCTGCTGGCGAATCAATTGGTGATGCTGTACAGCTCGATTGTTGGCTGCTATCCTGTAATTGTAAAATTTCGAAATGTTAAATAAATGAAATCAACAATATCTTAAGAATAGAATATAATGATAAGCTTTGCACAATACGAATTTAACATACCTGTGCGCAGCCATTGAAGTTCCTTACCGAAACAAGTGGCGTAGAGGAGTTTATATTCGATGATGGTCCATTGCCACCGCCAGATGGCGTTGTTGTTGTGATTGTGGCATTTAGAAAATTATAATTATCCATGGGATTTGTCATTGCAATTAGCGAATTGACAATTTCAGGAGTTTTCGGAGTTGTTGTGCATAAACCACTGCCATCGATGCCCAAAAGCGACGAAGCTGGTATGTTTGAGTTAAACATGGTTTGATTGGATTTTAGTACTAAATATCTTGTATATAATTTATTAATTTTTTTTTTATATTATAGTTTTGATGTTGTTGATGTTTTAGTGTAGTTTTGGTATTTTAGATGATTTATTAAACAAAAGATTTAAAAAGTAAAAAAAAAAAAAACTTGTGGAACTTTAGCACTCGCGTCGCGTACACCAAATATTAAATAGAAATTAATTTAAAAACAAAATTAATTATAATAATAATTAAATTAAAAAAATTAGAAAATTTATAATTACAAAAATTTGTTTGTTTTGTTTGTTTGTTAATCACAGTTGAAGGCCTTAAGGTTGCAAATTTTTTGACTCTGTGCTTTTATTATTTCTATATATAAAAAATTGTTATTTTCTTCTTTTTTTTTTTTAAATGGAACACACTCGTTTTTTTTTTTTTTTGTTTGTTTGTTTTTAGTTTAATTTATTCATTTTTTTTTTAAATTTTATTTTTAAGTTTCATTAAAATTATGTTGAAAATTTTTGAAATTTTTTTATCACAAGGTTTGTTGGACTTTTTTTTTTATGTTTTTATTTTTAAAGACTCTTTATTTTTGTTGTCTTTTTAAGGCAAAAGCAATCAGTTTTTTTTTTTTCTTTACTTAAAATGTTCGTTGAACACGTTTCTCTTTTTTTGTTATTTATTTTTTAGCACTTTATGGTGTTTTTGTTTTATTTTGTTAACAAATAATTTTTGTGTATATCAAAAAAAAAAAAAATATTGGTTCACTTAAAAAAAAATTTAATAAAAAAAATTGTTTTTTTTTTTGAATTTTGTAAATTTTATTTTCGTTGCAAATTGCAATCAGAATTCGCTTTAAGTTTCCGAAAATTCCGAAAAGCCGGCAAAGCCATCAGGCGCGTGTTGCTTTCAGCGTTGATATATTCCGAATGTTGCCCACGATTTCGTCGTTATTTCAAACAATTTGCTGTAAGTAGATAGAAAGAGGGAGAGAAAGACAGAGAGAGAGAGAGAGAGTGTGAGATATTCATATATATATATATATATGCACAAATACTTTTATACATAAACTGAATCGTAAAGAAAACGAAAGACAAACCGTTCAAACGAACAAACGAACATTCGAGCGAACGAACAACGCAAAATGTGAGCAGCAAGCGAGCGCAAGTTAGTAAAGCAATAAAACAATATTTAAATGTATCTAGATACATATATAGTATGCCATACTATATACATACATACATACATACATGTGTGTTTGTATGGCAAAATAAAAAAAAAAATCATTAAAACAATTAAATTTCATCTAAATTAAAGACGAAAAAAATGTTTTTTTTTTTTTTTTTTTTTTTAAATAATGAAAAATTAAATAAATTAAAACAATATCACAACAACTGGTACCATATAATATAATATAATTTTTGGACTTAGCTTTACTCATCTAAATCTTTATATCATATAGTATAGTATAGTATAGTATAGTTAATATAATAATGAATCAAAAAAAAAAAATAATAAACGATTGGTAGACAGACACTTACTGTATGTGACTATCTATGTATCTATAACTATTTAACTGATTTATGACATTGAGCTTTGACCAACTTTGATGCAACTCATCCAATCCAATGCAAACCAATTCAAGTCAATACAATCTCAACCAATCAAATACTATAATCTAATCCCATTCAATCCAATCCAATCGAATTGAATAAAATTCGATTATATTACATTGCAGTATATGATCGTAATATATTTTATTTATATTTTGAAGTGAGACATCTGTCAGTCAGTCAGTCAGTTAGTCAGTCAGTCCCTCTATCTAATTTGGACTTGACTCGACCATTTTGTTTAACTCTCTATTTAATTTCAATTAAACGCTTAAATACTTAATTGATAAGCGCCTTTTAATTGTATCTAATTATTATACTTTTCATGTCACATACACAATATTATTGTATATACTCGAACTACTCATAGTCACATACTCGAACCATACATAAGTAAGTAGGTATGTATGTACAATATGTCTTAAGTTATAGTATCCATATAAAGTGGTAAATCCAAATTTGTAAATTTAAACGGGAAACTTCTTTTCAATATTTTACAATAGTTATGAATACAAATTATTAATGAAATATGTTATTGTTTTCTTAAAATAACATAACATTCATTCATCTATCTGAATATATCAAATACATACATACATACTCGTTTACCATATAGAATTACTCTATAGAATCACAGCTTGATGTTATTTAAAATAGAATAAATTTGGTATAAATTTGTTCTATGAAATTGAAATTAAATTATTCGAAATTTTGTTATACCCTGTAATATAAAAAACGGTTTGCAAAAGTAGATTAAGTTTGTGAAAAAATCTTACAGAAATTAAGGCACATCTATACTATTGTATACGGATAGAATTTGTCTGAAGAAACAAATCTATATAGTCATGTCTGTCTGTCTATTCGTGTGCAGGCTAAAAAGGAAACTTCCATAAGACATACTAGGATCCTGCTAGCTGCATACAAAAGTATTCATAAAAATAGAAATTCGCTTCAGAATTGTTTCTGGACCAGCATGCCAGCAATGCCAACAATAGTCAAGAAATTCAATTCGTTTTTGTTGCTAGAAGCAAAAATATTAAAATATATATCTTTCCCTGGGATTCCCGAATTTTCAATTGAATTACACTTTGAAATTTTATTATTTCACAAATTATGTTAAAATTTGAAAGCTAGAAACTTACTTCCCTACATAGACTTTATTTTATTAATACAAGAGCAAGTTCATCCAGAAACCTTATGGTCAAGTGGCATGTCTTGTTTGAATTGCTCTTAGTGTCAGTATTTGTCTTCTACCAAAACGGGCCATACATGGCATACATATCAGGATACATTACTGTCAGGGTCCTTACTTACACTTACGGAACACCCTTACCAAGACAAGGAGGGATTGTTGGTTTCGAGATAGAAAATTAATTCCAAGCTTCTACGCACACTCTACTTTAATTATTTATGCCCAATTCAGTGGATACTATTGGGCAATAAATATCAATTCTACAAAATTAAAATTTCTTATAATAATGAGTGTATCTAAAGGCGAATTGCAAAAATATTTCAATCTAATGTCCAACATAGAATAATTTACATATTTTTGGAGATTTTGGTATTAATGTTTTAAGATATCTACTATTCTTTTGACTGATCCTGGATTCGACACACTTCACCATATATATCCTTTTAATAGAGAACACAACACTTTGAATATTTTTCCGAGACGTTAAAATCATGCAACTGTAATTAGTTTTGATATCAATAATAATTTCTAGGCATAGGGTATCCTACAGTCGGACTGTACTATACCGGACCATAGTGTACTAACTTGTTTTTTTATTACTTTTTTGTTTTTCTTCTTTATATTTTAATTTATCTGTTACCACGAATATTAAATGTGGTCCAATACCAAAGGCATTAAACTTGTATCTCTTGTATAGCTTAATGCCAAATCTTTTTAATAATTTTTGTATTTCTTTCTTCTTCTTCTTTTTATAGGTTTTAATTTTTTCTTCACAAAATGATTGACGTCTATATATACATATTTATTTATGTATTGTATCCATGTATCTATGTATTTTTGTATCTGTTGGATGTTTGTTCTCATTCTTATTTCTCATTCTCATTTGAAATGATATTTTTGTTTCTTTGTTTTTTTTTCTTTGTTTTTTTCTTCTTCTTCTTCTTTTTTTTTTTAAATTATATTTTATTCAACAAATATATACATATAATAAAAATTTTGCAAATTGAAAGGCATAAGATTGATCAGAAATCTAATTTATATTTGTATGGTATAGTTATATTAAAAATAAACTTGATATTAACTAAACAAATTGATAAGCTATTACTATACTCGTAGTTGCTGATTTATCGGAATACAAATATTAGAGGCAAATCAATCATTTTTGATTTCGATTGAAGGAAATTCAATGTTGATTAATCGATTAAATCAAAGTCTTTGTTTCCGCAGAGAAACAAGAAAATAAAATTTATATACATTGTATGTGATGTATGTGGTGTTTTCTCAAAGAAAACAAAAGAAAATAAAATTCAAATATTCTTTGTTAGATTAAATATTGTATTGTAGTTAGATTAAATAACATTTTTATTGTAGTTAAGAAGATAAGTTTTTCATGCAACGAAACTACAATTCTAAAGATTCAAGGAATAGAATGGAACAGGCAATTTTATACAGATATTCATTAGATTTTCTAATTTGACAAAACATGTAAATATTTTAGCAAGAAAATTCCAGAATTGACTGCTTAGCTAACTATTCGGGGAACAAACTGTCATCCCGAACAGAATAGCAATATTATTTACCCAGAAAAAGAACATAAACAATGTTGTTGCTTTCCAATCAAACCAAATTGGCTCAATCTTCAAAGTCAAAGTTATGGATCTAAAGTGCCAAGTTCCCTTACCTATTACTTGGAGATCAGTTACAGACATTGGTACGGCTTGTTAAGAAGTTTGCATGATCCCACCGTTACAACAATAAATATCATACTCTTCTAGCCCACCTAACATTATCTCTTTCTTCGAAAGCCTTCCATGGAAGTATGGTTAAAAAACCGGAAAGAAAACTCTTCCTATATCTCTTATCGGCTTCTAAACTATAATACTATCAAGTCGTTCTTATTACCATGATAAAATTGAAAATAAGACAGAATAGTAAATTTGACCTATTGAAACTTATATAGCTTACCAAAACTTCATACTACAACAAATTGACTATGTAGAAATTTCATTTCGTCTAAGGCAGTCTAAATGACAAAATTGCTCAAATTGTTTCTAGTAATTATAATTTTATATTGCAAATAAAAAAGTATATAACAGAAAATTTAGACTTTTGATAATATCCTAGGAAGTGTATAGAAAAATTTCTAAAAATTTGTCTTATATGGGACCAATAGGTAAATATGAATCGTGTGTCAACATTCTGACATAGTAAATACTATTAGGAAAGTTATAAAGAAAAAATATGCAATAACCGAATAAAATACCTTGACTGTGAGCGAGTGAGAGAGTTTACTGTTTTAGTTTTGTATGGGAACTACCTCTTCCAATAAACGAAACACTGACATAGACACATAAAAGTATTTACTAAAATACCTATGTTAAGTAAGACATGTCTGTAGAAAAATTTAATCAATGCGTGACAAACTTCACGACTAAATATGATAATACAACATCTATTCTGACTGATTTATAAAAATTGAAAAAGTTGCTTATACAACATTCATTATTTTATATGGCAGTGACTATACTATATGCAAATTTTATACAATATTTGGGTTCTATTTCGTAATATAGTATATTACTATGACTAACCTTAAAAGTTTTCAAATGTAAAACTTTATTCACTTCCATTAATCTCGTTTTACATGGTATAAAGTGTTCTAGAAGGTCTAAGCTCTATATTGTATTTCTTTTTTTTCACTTTATTTAAATAAAAGTAAAATAAATCCGAAGATTTTTAAACATTGGTATCATCAGTTATGGGAACAGTCACGTGTGCTTCGAAGAAAGTGATATCTAAGGCATTTACGAACTCCTATTGGGAGGTCATTGGGGTGGAGTCGTTTCAGCCGTCGCGGTCTTCTGTTGTGAATTAGGGCCTTGTTAAGGGGCTGGGTGTTGAAGCAGTCGATCTTTATAGCGGCTGCTAAAGAAATTTATTTGCTCAAGTATCGTAAGCATTTTCAAGTCACGATGTAAGGTCGAGTTTCTGACGAACCATGGAATAAATTTTCTATGATACAAATTCCTTGCTAAGAAGAGTACAACTTTAAAATTTGGTAAATTTTCTATTATAAGCATATTTGGTTATCTCTTTAAATATTTGTCCACAGCATTCTATACTAAATATTTGAAGAACTATTCCAGTAGAGGTTAGTAAAGGTTTGTAGTATAAATTTTTGATTATTAAAATCTAAGTCATATGATTATTACGTTTGAATAATTGTTTTACTTTTTGTATCTTTTCATAACCAGCGACCGACTACATGACTACATAAGTTGTATTACTATATGGTATAGTATAGTATATAGTATTCGTATTCCTATACTTTGTAGAACTTACTTACGAAGTCCAAAACTGACGATAGCAAACATATAAAAAATAAAATGGAATAAAATAAAAATGAAATAAATGGGAAAAATATGAAACAAATCGAAAGTTCAGCTGAGTTGAGTTGACTTGAGTTTGCTCAGTTTGTCTTGCCCAAAAATTATGATTTATGACTTTCGCATGCTTTGTATTATTATTATTATTATTATTATTATTGTATATTGTATTTTCAATGTATTTGAGTGTTCTCCCCTTTTATCTGGATCCCCTTTTCATTATAATTGTTGTTCAAATTTTGTATGGTATTATATGGTATTCTAACATTGTTATTTCATTTTCACTTCACTCTACTCGACTTCACTCCACTCCACATCTCTACATACTTCGATCTATTTAGTTCTGTTCTGTTGTGTAATGTAGTGTTATGTGGCTGCTGCATAAAGCTATGCGATTTGAGAACACTAATTCTCATTTGTATACCCTATAACCATATGGAGACAGAAAAAAATTCGTATTGGTCTGAACATATCAAAGTTGCAGTCACAATCACTCTATGTCTGTCTATTCCTAGAAAGCCATAAGAACAAGAATTTAATTCTTATAGTTGAACTTTCTCTTAATAAAAATATTCTTTATTTCAAGTTAGATTGTCAAAGCTGTTTTGTTTATCAGGAAAAATTCCATACAGCGCGATCTTCAAATTAAATTCAGTAGAAGGCATTTTGTATGACTTGAGCTTCAGTGAACCCCATTGCCGTAGGCCTATAAGACTCTAGCTAAGTCTAACTTTCAGAGTGCCAAAATCATTAGGTTTTTTTTTTTGGTCAATTATTTTTAGGTAAATGAAAGTTTTAGCAACTGTTTTATATTATGCTTCCATATGGTAGGTATGTAAATGTTCTTACAATATAGAGAGACTTAGATTATGTGCTAGAGATGCAATGCAGGGTATCGTGTACTACCTAACGTTTCCAAGCCTTAACGCTCTATATATTGGCATTGTTTGGAAGTGTTGATTTTTTATGATTATTAGAAATGCCAGTCTGCCAGTTTCATTTCATTTCGTTTCGTTACGCCGTCTACTGTGTCTAATTAACGAAAGAACACTAAAATACTAAAAACATTTCACAGAACTTAACTTAAAACTGAAATTGAAATTGAAATTACTTTAAACTAAGTGTAATAAATAACTCCACCTTAAAAATAATTGCCTAAAGCTAATTAAAATAAAAGTAGTAGTCTCACACTCCTCTATACGTATGTCAGTTCATTAACTATAATACAATAGTAGTACCTATTGAAAATAGTATTGAATTTTAATTAAATCAGATGTCTGGTAAACAAATGTAAGTTGCATGGTGAGACCAAAGTTAAAGTTTAGCATTCTAGAATCTACGAGTATAGAAAACTCCAACTAAACATAAAACATGTAGTAGACACTTGTATATTCTTACTTATATTTTTCAAGAGCAACAGTTGTTATTATTATTGTATAATACAATACAGTATCGAGAATTATATTTTATTGATGGGGGGGTTTTTTTTTGTAGTGTTTTAAGGTCAATGCAGTTTATTTAAAACGAACCGAGATGTCTGAATTAAAATATTGAATGTTGCACATTTAAACTTTTGTCCAATTGTCTGTTTGTCTCTCTGTCTGTTTGCTTGCCTGGCTGGCTGCCTGCCTATTTGTGAATATTTTATTAATGCACTCCACGGTATATGTTTATATTGTATCTTTACTATACTACTATATTCTAATAGATTCATGCCATATGTATCTCTGTATCTGTTTGTCAATGCATCAGTATATGTATGTCATGTTTGTCTATTTTCTATTTTGCAAAATATTCTAAAATTCTCTACTATACTCGTATAATATTGTATGTTAACTAATAAAATATTGCAGGCGGTGCATGCCCGCGCATTTATTGGTCTTAAACGCATCTCTGCAATTCCATCACCCCTTCTTCTTCATAAGTCGATTCAAATGTTCTCCATGATATACTATAAATTAAAGAATCTTTGTGGTATTATTGTATAGTCGTCCGTCGGTTATTGTACTGTATATTTGTGTACTCGCATTTGAAAAAATAAAAAACTATGTATGTTGAACAGCAATTTGGACATTATAAATTTTATGAGTTTATTTCAATTGATACGAAATATGTAACAAGTAATACGTAAGCATGATTCACTCATCTGTACTTTTAAATCTAAATATGTATATCCATGATAACTTGAAGAATTGCAGAAAATATGTATATATAATACATAGTTGCATAGTTTTAAAGATATTGTACTAAAATTGAAAAGCTTATTGACATGGCTCATTACTCACTCATCTCATCTGTTGCCTATACTTTTAATTATAAATCAACTTGATATATTGTATTATATTTAATCTGTCACTATATATAAAAAACTTCCAAAGTTTTTAAGATGTAGATCTGAAATTTTTAATGTTAAGCTTGTTTTATGGGCCTTGGTTTCATGCTAATGGATTGTGTACACTTTTAAATCCAAATACCTCTCCAACAACTTGACATATAGTATTAAATTGCCATTGTATATAAAATACTTGCATAGTTTTGAAGATATTATTCTAAAATTTTAATGTTAAGCTGATTTTATTGCCAATGGACCTCAGTCAATTGGTATGTCAATGTCTTTACATTTAAATATCTTTATACAATACCTTTACCATTATATCTTCCATAGTTTTTGAGATATTGTTTTAAAGTATTTAAGTTATACTGTTTTTCTTTTTACTATCTCAATCTTTCTGTTTAGTTTCATAGTTCTTTTTTTTTTTTGACATATTATTTTGATCGCTATATAGTGATCATGTATATCATGAAAGGTATATAAGTTTTCATATGATTTGAAGTAAATTTGTCATTGGTTATTTTTCTATTGACCGATGAAAATTATTTTAATTGAGTTCAAGCCACAGCAGCCGATTTCAATCAATTACGCATTTTATTTGCGCTTTGATTTATTGGAATTTCAGATGACCTTATGGCAGGCAGGCATACTTATGTATGTGTGTGTATGTAGATATTTTGTAGTCTATTCTACGAGGTAGGTGAGTAAAGATTAAGTTATAAATTAATGAAATATGTATATGTAAAAATAAAAAAATGAAGAATTTGGTTAAGTGCGAACATATAATTTTTTTTATTTCCATTCCCATTCACACATAATCACTTTTTGTAGATAGGTCTATGATGATAAAGAATGGTTAGATAAAATATTTTATTATTTCAAATGCAATGTACTATTTCCATAAATTTCTACTATTGCAAAACCTTTAAGTTTTTCCTCTACTATTGTACACTCATTTATCCGTTGCCTCTTTTCATTCTTTCATGGGACTATAAAAAGTTTTTTAAAAATTTTGATAGCGACAAGACTGTTGTTAATATTTAAGAAGAAACATGGGGGAAAAATGCTCGTACTACAATAATTCCAAAAAGAACGTGCGCAGAATTTTTTAGTATAGTCATACAAAAAGAAAATTCAAACCAACCGAAAATTTGCATTTTCCGCTAACACGAACAACTTTCAATATATGTTCAACAAGCGAGAAACTTTGCCTCTATGCGTAATATGCTATATTGCATACCATATATACTATATATATATATATATATATATGTATATATACATAGTATCTATTACAATATGTACAATATGTATTTAGTTTGTATGAAGAAGGGTAGAGAGAGAAAGACTATTTTTCGATCTCTTGCGGTGTTGTGCGGCATAAAACATTTGGACCGAATTTATAATTTTGTTAATTTTATAGCTGCACAAAATTCATCCCCTCAGTCCTACTACCATGGGCCATTTCTACCCTCCATAAAAAATCCCACTTGGTCAAATTTATTAAATTTGGCACTACATACATTCTTCTGTTCAGTCAGTCAATCAGTCAGTCAGTCAGTCAGTCAGTCAGTCAGTCAGCAAGTAAGTCTATATACAGTACAGTATATAACAGTTTTGTATAAATTCTTTAGTTTCTTCTATCATTTATTGTTTCCGCTATGAGGCTATGAGTTCTCTATAGTTAAGACAAAAAGTAACATTACCAAGTTCTTAAGTGAATAATAAATTAATTGAATTGCGTTTTCGCCCCGTTTAACTTTAATGTTTGTCACACGCAGGCACATTTAAAATTCACCAATACTCAGCTACTCAGCTAGTCAGTTAGTGAGTAAGTCTGTCAGTCAGTCAATGATTGAGTTAGATAGATATAGACATAGACTCAAAGAGTCAAAGCATAGGGTCAGGTCAATAAGGGTTGGTGGAAGTTATATGACGCTGTTGCTATTTGGCTTTCAATGGCTCTTCTTCGAGGCTTTGCGTCTTCGATATCATTTTGGATAAACTGTTACTTGAGGCATAAAGTAGCATATACAATATGTATTTCTTTTATCAAGCATACATTTTTATGTTAATTCCTCAATTCACAACACATTCAAATATTATAGTATTAGTATTTACGTATTGTTGATAGTGATAGTGGTAGTGGTTGTCATAGTCATAGTTGCCGTTTTCCGGATACTCACTCACTCTATTTTGCGGATGCACATAAATTTTATAACATTGTAATGGCTTGTTTGGCCCATATGTGACAACGAGGGCAATGCATAGACACATGAGCGTATCCAGTTAGTTACTTAGGGGGGATGGATATCAAATGCAAAAATTTACCATAGTTGAATAGCTCAACATTTTACATAACATAGAACATATGTATGTAGTTCATAAGTACATTATTAGTACTTAGTTTGTTGGCCCGAGTGGCTGCAGTCTGAGTCCAGGAGGGGCAGATACGCTCATGCAATTATAAAACCAAATTTATACTTCCAGTAGAAAATACAATACTATGAACAATAATTCCAATTTTTAATGATAAGAACATTTCGAAAATTTCCTATTATTTTTAATCATTTTAAAAAAAAAATTTCTATTATATCTTTAATTTATTTTATTTCATTTGTTTTAATATAAAATTTCAATAGTATTTTAAATCCAAAACTTCATTTCAATCACAACGAGAAATATTTAGAGTTAAGCTCAAAACCAAAAATGCTTATGTGCATGTGTGTATATAATTTTACTGCTATTTCCTTCTTTGGTACAAACAAAGTATTAATTGTTTTTTTTGCTTTTTGGTGCGCGAGCGATAACAAAACTCGAACAACACAAACAATTAAACCAACAAGAAAGCCAAAGCTAATAACAACTAAGTAAGATACACACACTTTCGGTATATGTACAATATACTATGTAACATCAGTTGGGGTCTTACCGACAACCAGACAGACAGACAAACGGATGGATGGATGGATGGTTAGATGGATGATCAGACAGACGAAAGGGCGGCAACGCAGCTTGACTAATAGACGCATGAATCAACGACACTTAATTAGAAAATTAGTTACTTGGCATTTTGTGTAGATAAAAAAAAAAAAAAATTGACAATCGTCTACTTCAGTTTCAATAAACTTTTAATACCCTTTCCCTGACACAATAAATGAACAATATTAAATTTGCTCTTCATGTTCATAACTAAAAACTAATATAATAATATATGAGATAAATAATTTCAGAACTTCTATGACTATGTATGAACAATATTGTACATACAATAACTATCAGTTAATGATGGATGAAGGTTTGAATTTTGAGAACTTTCAATTAAATAACTCCCAAAACTGATTAACTAAAAATAAGTGACTTATCTTGCTGATCAATAGTAAAGTTTATTGCATCTAATTAAGCCTCTTACAAATATGTAGTATCAAAATAATGAGCAGCAAGTATTTACCATATATCATTATACCATACTTGGTATAAAGAAGGGTAAAAGAGATGGTCTTGATATTAAATTTTCGTATGAACATAGTGCATTAATATTAACGAGGGTAGTTAGATAAAATAAGAAACGTAAGAAATTTGTGCTATTATCTATTATAAGAAATTATATCCCAATACAGTTTGTTAGGGTTAAAAAAGTTTTCGCCTAAGGAAAGCCATTCTAAACATTCTATGGGTTCCAACAGATTGTTTTTCCTTAGTACATAAATATCTACCGTATATGATTTTGTTATACCAATTCTTAATCAAGTTTTGATCTCTCACAGCAGAGCTTACCCAGAAGCTAAAAGTTTTCTTAAATTTCTGTTTCTAAGGATCTGGTGGCCCAGCATCATCTCTAATTAAGACATACTTAAGTCGACCAACGAATATCCTATTGAGGTACTTATTAAATGTGAATGATTTAGTTGGATAAGCAGCACTGTTTACGCAAAGATGCTGGCAAAGTGTGGTACGAGAAACTGTAGAAGACCGAAACATTTTGGATACGTATAATTGATGCAGACTTAAGAAACTCCCATACTAACTGAAATACTCTGAAACTTCTCACACAAAGTCGAAATAACTTCAATGCTTACTGGTATTGTTTTGGTATTTTTTGACTCGTATTATAATACTTCTTGCTTATTAATGTAATATTCTAGATTCCGTTGTTTGTTTTGTTACTGTTACATAATTTAACAAACTATTCTCGTAATTGATTTTTCTTATAAGCTGGCTTTGGAGAATCATTTCATTTTAATTGAGGATTCATCCAATACAATGCTAAATTAATTTGAATTCAAATACAAATTGTGAAGTTGCATTTTAGATCTACAAAAGCAAAACTCTATGGTTCCCATTGTTGGATTGTCACTTTGTCGTGGCATAGTAAAGGAGCTAAGTATGTGTATGGATCCTGAAGCGATACCGGTGGTATTCTAGGCTATTTAGAGACCCTCTCGGTCATACCGGTAAGGTTGAAGGCGATTACAAAAGCTAAAAGCATTAGAAAGAGCCTTAAGGCTTCTGGTTGAATTTGATCGTATGGTGAACAACCTACCAACCTACCTGTCCTATAACATCCTTTTGATAATCAATTATTTTGACCATTCAAATGATTGTACATATTCTTAGTATTGAATATATGTATGGTATATGTGGCATAGTTACGTATAATCAAAAAAATGTAATTATAAGGTATAAAAGTTTCGGTGTAAATGAAAACAAAAACATATAAATTGTTTTCATTTTAATTAATAAAAGTCGTTGCTTCTTATATCGATACTTTATTGCTTCTTTGTCGTTTCTTTTATTACTGTTTCTTTTACTTTTTTCTTTCTCTTTTCTGTGATTCTGGGTATCTGTTTTTACTGTTTCCTTTTGCCATATGCTGCACAGTTTTAATCAAAATTAGTTTTGAATTTTATGTTAGTTCTACACATGCGTACACTTGTGTGCGAATGCTTTTGCGTATCTGTGCGTGTGTGTGAGTGTGTGTATAAGTACGAGTATCTGTGTCTATGTCGTAGGTGTGGTTTTGCGCTTCATTGAGTTATTGTATTGTAGTATTTACTGTTGCTGTTGCTTAAAAGATACAATAATAATATCTTTGTAGATACTTTCATAGATACTCGTTCTAATAGAAACCTTTGTTAAGATGCTATCGGCGAAGAAGTCAGCGAAGGCGTAATGCCAGTCAGCGTCAAACTTTTGATTAAAATTCTTCAGTTGTTTGTTTGCTTTGAATTTTTTTTTTTGCCGTTTTGTTAATGTTGTTTTTGTGCTTTTTGCTATCTTAATTTTGCAACTTTATTTTGATTCCAAATATTTTTTTTTTTTCTATAATTTTACTCTATAATGATTATGATCAAATTGCCAAGATTCTATTTGTAACACATTATTAAATATCTTTATGGTACATAGTATGTGACTATCGATAATTTGCATTGTTGCTCTATTCTGAAGTTCAGTCTTTCTGACCAAGTTCTTTTCATTACTACTGGATCAACAACTCTCTAAATGATCTCTTGATATGATCTTTGTTTTGTTTATTGACTCTTAAGTGAATACAAAATCATGTTTATAGATTTGGCTCTAGGTTTATGTTTCAAAGCTAAAAATAACCCACAGGCCTTTAAAATAAATAACCCAAATTACCTTAGCCAACCGGCAATATAGGAGCTTGCTACAATATCGGTCCAATGATCATACATTTTTGCAGATCTATTTTATATCAGAACCCGAAACCTGATCTTTACAATATTTGTTACATTACCATAACTTTGATAAAACCCAAATTCAGTCTCAATCTATGCTATGCCATTCTACTTTTCCCCTTGACATTGGCAATTCGGTTCGGTTCAAAGGTTTTAGGAAACTCCGGAACGGGTCGCTAAAATGGGTATAAATTTGAAATTACACTCTTCAAGTTTCAGGTGGTCAAACCGATATGCATAAGATACTCGATGTCTTTGATATACCCATCTTAAGGGAAGTTAATACAGACATAGAGGAATCTGAAAATGGTTTCTAGATCTTCCCCAACCAATGCTGTTTGTGAACATTGCCTATAAAACTTCAGATGAAGCAATAACCTGATCAAAGAACTTACTAAATGCAAAACCATGAACTTCAAGTATCCGTGGATATTCGTGAATACATAATTTTTCTTATTTTTGTTGTGGCTTATTTTTTCAGTTTCAGTTGTCAACATAGGCGTATGTAGGGTATTTATGATTTGCCAAAACGTGAATGTTGTTTTTTCTTCTTCTATATTTATGTATATTCATTCATTAATACTCATCATTGTTGTTCTTAATTATACTAAATTTATACTTAAATAAAAATCGCTTGTATGCCACGTCAAGTTTCTATTAGCAAGTTTCTAATATGTTTGTATCTTTCTATACTTTTGAATACAAACAACAACGACAACAACAGCGACAACTCAAAGTAAAAGACTTTAACAAAGCAACAACAGACGATAATAAATATTCGATTGTTAAATTAGAAATGGAAATTGAATAAAAAAAAAAAAAAGAACAAAAATGAATTTCCTGTTGAAGTTAATTAGGGGATTCTACTAATTTCAGTAAACGTTCTCAATTAATTTAAATTTTCTTTGTATAAATTTTTGCTCTTCATTATCTTTATTGCTTTTTAATATTATACCCATCCTGCAGCTGTTCCTCATGTTTACATGCTTTGATGATATTGGATTATGAATTTCAAATCCAAAAAGAAATTTCAATCTTTAGTTCAACAACATCGAATTTTTGCTTGCGTTGCAGACGCACCCGGTACTTAACAGGTCTTGGGATCAAGATTAAAGTTCTTCTTTTTGATTGTAAATATGCATTAAAATAAAAGAAGAGACACATGATGAGTTTCGAAAATATTTCTATTTTACTAAAGTAAGTCGAACCCTATATGGTTGATTGATTTGTACTATTTGCGGTTATGGAGATACAATATCTTTATGTCAAAAATCTCTGATCCAATCTAGCCAATAAGCCACGGAATAATATCCACCTTTATTCTACAGAAAACTGGAATCGTTCCCTGTAAGTTTGTATGATTTTTATGAAAATTGTTAATTGTAATATATTTTTGGGCTTTTCGCAACCTTTCCGGAACGTATCTAGCCTGATGTATGTGCATAAATATAATCTCAACAAACATTGGAAAAAAGTAATAATGCATCATTAATTTTCCACCTGTGGTGAAGTGTATACAAATTTTTGATAACAAAATAGCAAATGAAATAATAAACCAAGACAGTAAAGCTAAAAAATTTAATGGATTGAACACGTTGCAACGTTTTCTAAAGACGACGACTCATGACAAAAACGCGCATATAAATAAAGTCCAATTTTTTTGTTTTTATTTTTATCGTCGTCGAACCATGCTTATTAAAAACCAGAAAAATGTATATTTCTGGTCTCACTAAAGCTTACATACCCTTCTCATGGTCTCAGGTGTTTTTTTTTTTGTTTTGTTTCAAATCAAATAAGAAAATATCATTTTTACAAACATAAATTCATAGCCTCCCATTACCATCACTGCGGATCACTTGATGAACTAAATTTTTATATTCTTATTATTCTCATATTTATTATACTTATGCATTGAATATTGTTAAAAATCTTGAGGAGTGTTAAAGTTAATTTTTCCTGGGATTATATCTGCAACACAACTTAAGAATCACTGTCTGAAATTAATCTACCAATTGCTATGGTGATGGGTCAGCTAATATATCGTAGTTACTAAGACTTTCAAAAATCAAATCATTTCATCATATATATAAAATTTCATTACAATATCTCACAAATTGAAAGTGTTATTACAAACATCTAATTTCATTATATTCATCACATAATCAGACTCATGTATAACACAGTCACTGAGTCTAGTAAATCATTTCGACAAATAAAAGTTTTCGCTAAAGGGGAGTTCGAACTCATCTACTTATTACGAAATCATTGGGACTTGTCAATCACTTCTCTATGGGTACGTTTTTTTATAGAGGAGTCTCACTCTATTCTTTGTACAATTCTATATGCTAGTTAATACTCATTTTGTAGTATCTACATGGAATACATATAAATGTTTTTAAAAGCAAAACGTTTTTCTGATTAAATTTAAATTCAATTCATTTTATTTTATTTTTTGGGTTTTTATTTGTTTGTTTTTTATGAATTTCATTAAAAAAAAAAAAAACAAAAATAAATAATGTCCAATGAGCTTTTGTGTTTTCTTATTTATTTAAATATATTAAGTTGCAATGTGGGCGAACTTGTTTAGTTCTTATACCCTACTATATAAGTATATCCAACCAAATGTGGGTGAAATAATGTAATAACTTTATGTCAAATGTTTGCTACAAACAATTCTATGTTTTGAATATATTAATCTTTTATCCATCCGAAGTGATTGTTCTTGAGGAGTAGTAGTATATTACAGTAAAAGCTAGAAAAGTATTTCTATCATCATTTCTATAATAAATTTGATTAGACTCTTTTCTTTCCCTTATATGATTCTTCTACTTGTTAAAAGATAATGCAAAAAACTCTTTTCTATTCTATTTATCTATCATATATACGTTTTATTATTATTATGTATACGTATATTATTGTTACTTGCTAATGATTAGTTATCAAAGATATGGTATATAATAACATATATACATTGAGTCATGACTTAAAGTTAACCCTAACTAACTATGTACTACCAAAGTATTTCTTTATATGTTTTCTATATCTAAATGCAAGGACGTTTGTAATCAAATCACAAAATAATTTTGATATCATTTACTATTATTTTGAACATATGTATGTATGTCTGATCACATAAGTGTATATGTTTGTAAAATATACGAGTATATACATATATGTACATATCTCTAAGACAGATCTTATCACTGGAACTGGTATAGAAGAACCGTAAAACCCAGTTAAGCTTATCATTCCATGCTTTATTAATATACTTAGCAACTCACAGCGACCACAAGAAATGCAATATTTTCGGTTTCACCAAAGTTTATATACCTTTCATGCTACAAATAGGAAAACAGATTATAAATAGCGTATTAAGTTTAAGTAATCAGATCGTTTCGATCTATTTTTATGTATGCTTTGCTGAAGAAAGACAATGAGTGCTAGTGTTTTATATAAGCTCGATTGATCAAAGTTCCGCTATATGGAAGCTAAAGTTATTTTAAATTATGAATACTTTTGTGATGTAACAAGTTAAAATTTTAAATCGAGAATTCGATTAATACAGTAGATAACTTAAACTGTGACATACTATTGTTAGTTGGACAGTAATATTTTGGCAATAGATCGAATGTTCAGTATTTCTTTTGATGTCATAAAAACATCTATATAGGAAACATACAATATTTCTTATAAAAACAGGATAAAGTTTTTGGGTTTTTTGAACAAAGAAATCTAATAACATTTTGGAATAGATTATATTTTATTATAATATAAAGTCTTTTGCTATGATTTTCATTTATAAAAACCATTCATACATGTGACAGAACAATTCAGGATGAAATACTATATCACAGTCTCAATTATTCAAATACACTTGTGAGTCACCCAAACCCCTTGGTTGTCAACCCGCTAGATACTTCAAGAACAGAGCGCAAACTCGAAAATGTGGAATTAAATAATAAAAAAAAAAAATAATAATAAAAAAATCTTTATACATTATAATGTGACACTGTTTTCATAAATCTCCGCTAATCTCCAAAACCGATTGCAATGAAATTTTATGAATGTGTATGGTTTTTCCCAGCTGGAAAGATTATATAGTTTTGGATCCGATATGTAGTTCTTCTCTTCCTAAACGACATGATCGATTCTTCACACAGTTTGTTATGAAGTTTGTAACACACAGAAGGAGATATCAGACACTCAATAAAGTACATGTCTGTCTGTCCGTCTGTATGCATGCAAAGTATAGCCTCAGTTTTTGGTATAGAGAGCTGAAATTTTGCACGAAGTTTTCTTTTTACCTCTAAGAGGAGTACCTCCCATACAAACCCAAACTTATTAGAGAAACTTCTTTATTTTTTTGTGTTAACGAACTATAGTTTGAATAAGTGTCTGTGGTCACAATATTGAAACACGGTATGTATACTGACTTTACATTAAACATAAGTCAAATCAAATCTGTATGCTTAATCACAGGAGCATAAGCAAAAATGTTTTCTAGGGGATGCGTGAAGAATATTACATACTAGCATGCATAGGCGAAGATAAAATTTTTTTTGGTATTTTTTGGTATAAATCGTATTACTCAGGTTTTATCTTATGGGTAGTTTGTCTGGGGTGGTACAGCTTTCAAATATCTACATTGAATTTACCCCCTGAATGATTGAAATCTATTATTGCAGCTGTGGTATCTTTTTTGCCGCACATAATCAACTTCTTCAATTATTTAAAAGCGTTTCTGAACAATTAATATTGGGCAATTATATGATCAAGATAAGAGAAAATAATATTCCAGCTAACGAACATGTGCATCTTTTCAATGCACCAGGTGTAAGCGAAGTGGTCATAATTATGATTGGAGATGAATCACGATATTAGACTAATGTATAGAAAGATAGTCATCGGTCATATGATCAATTGCAGTATCCACTAATTTGTAAGGAAGGAGAGACAAAAAACGTTTGCCGGGTTATCTTGTTTATATATGATAAAAATTTCTTTCTATCTATCACAGTATAATGTTCTTTGACATAGAGTTCATTAAGATAATAATATATTTTGTTTATTATCACTTAATTGATTTATTCCAGACTTTGAAATATACCAGTATTTATTCTAATATCTACTAAATCACTAGTTTAATGTCTGTATCTTTAGCTGGAGCTCTTAGATAAATATTATTGTAATTATATTTTATAAAGTTGAATTTTCGACAATTTACAGTGAGAGGAGGAGAGTGACACACCTTTGTCTTTCACACCTTTGCCTTTCAGTATCATTTTTATTCAACATCATTATTATCATCAACATTTATTATCATAATTACTCATTGCGAATAATTTGCATTATATTTATGTATTGTATTTATATACTTATACATATGTAATTGGAATTTGTAAACAAGTTGATTAATGTCTTTATTATCCGATGATGGTGGATCAATGGTGGTGAATCACTGATTGGTCATTATTTTTACTATGAATTACTTTACACTCTAGGAATCAGTACTCAGTTAAAGGGGAGGAATAAATACAACAACAACGAAAAACCGAAAGAAAATTTCTGTGCGTGGCTTTGCCAACATACCTATTTTCTTTTAAACCTCATATTTTTGTTTATGAACCGATTGGAATGAAATAAACCCTATATGTTATTTGAAGCTTACTAAAATATATCAGTGGAAACCGCATTGAAATTGGTTAAGCCGTTTCTGAGATTAGCGTGCACAGACAGAAAAACGTTTATAATTTTATATTACAGATAGATAGATTTTTTAAGATGATATTTATTATAGATTACTATATATAGACCATCATTATGCAAACTGTATAAGTATTAAAATTTTACGTTATAAATAATTATTTTCTGAAAGACAGAATCTATATCATTCCAGTATTAATGTTTATCAAGATAATATATGGATTTGAATATTGAAATAGAATCACTTGTTGTAAATCTAAAAGATTGCAATTCTTTTATTTGTTTCAAACGATCATAACTTATTGCGTTGTTTTTTCGTCTGAGTCAGTCATAAGTTGCATAACAAATATGGAATGGATAGTTATAATGGTGAACTAGTGGCTTAATATTGTATACAAAAAGATACTGGTACGTATAATGGTAAAGACATAAAGGAAATTTGAATGAATTTGGTTAGATAAGAAAGTCAAATGATAGCAAGGCACGCACAACGGTAATTTTCGTAAGGTAGGAAGAAAATATTCATGATTTTGGTCTAAATTCGAAGTTAAAAAAACATCTTCTTCAAAAAAGTTTTGAAATTTATACTACTGAACTCAACTCAAGGACCAGACCTTTAATTTCCGTTGAATGCCATTATCATAATATGTAGTATGTTATGTACATAAGTATATAAAAAAAAAAGAATTAAGTATATTAAATGCATATGTACATATATAGATATATGGATATATAGTATGGTATGGCATGGATATACATAGGTGTGGATAAGTTGCGGTGTTTGTGGTCGTAGTGATAATAAAAGCAAGAAGTAGGACACCTTCAAAATATCAATTAGCATCAGCTTAAATGTGCCCCTAAAGTGGGCTTAAAGTGGAACTCATGGGATGCGCAACTAATACCATTGTGTAATTTGTATGGTTTGGTCTACTCTACTCTACTTTATATACTCATGTTTGTGTATGTTTATCAGGGAGTGTCCAAGGAAGTTCACAATAGGGAAAATAGAGATACTGCAAACACACATATACATATGTAGATAATGTATGTGACTCGTGGTAGTCGCTCAACATCAACGATATAAACAATCGCAAGCAGTTGGAAAGTGTCCTTGACACAAATATTTTGATGTGCGCGCACGCTCTAAAACTTGGGCGCCATGTCTCATGAAAAGAACTGAACTGAACCCAACTCAACTGAACTGAACTGAACTAAACTGAATAGAACAGAACGGAACCGAATAGAACAGGACCACTGGCAACGCCTTTTGTTGCGCTTTGGCGGAGTTGTTGGTGTTGATGTTGGTTTCGGGTCGGGTCGGGTCCCGTCTACAATTTGCTTGTTGTCGTTTCCCTCGATAATATAGTACTCTACATTTTTTTGTTGTTCTGTTTTTTTTTTTTTTTTTTTTTGTATTTTGGATGTTTTGGTTTTGGCTTGGCACTAATCCACTTATTTTATTTTTCTTTCTTCGTCTTTGGTTCCTTTTTTTTTTTTTTTTTTTTTTGGGTTTTTGTTTTGTGTTTTTGCACCAAGTTCGGTTCGGGAAATGTTGTCGAACCGTCACTTTTTTTGTAACTCTTCCCTTCCATTTCCATTCCTTTGGCTTTGCAATTTCATTTCCACTCTTTTGGCTTCGGCTTTTTGTAGTCATCGGTTGAGTTGAAGGAAGCATTTTGTGAACTTAACTTATTTGGCTTCGACATGACACAGTGTAGGGCATGAATAATAATACTATATTCATACAACATACTATGTTCATATATATATAGTTCTCGACACAATTCAATTTCATTCTAACTTCGTCCTCCACGGGTACTTTTCTCTTCTCTCCGTATTGCGTTTGTAATTTAATCCTAATGGAATTTACATCAAAACAACAGCAATACTATATACATAGTTTGAAAAATAATAATGTCAACAATTCACCAAAAGGAACAAACGAAATGAAATCAACAAACGAACGAACAAACAAACGAAAGGACGTACGAATATACCATTTAATGAAGAAGAAAGTGAGGAAGGCAGTATGAAAGAACTATTGTATTTAGTAGCATGTGGTATATAAGGACATGTACAAGAACAAAAAATTCGTTTTTATTTCATGTTACTAAGTATGATGAATCTATCTACAATATTCTATAATCCCCAAAACCCCTATAGTATGAGCATTATAAAGGTTAGTCATGAAATGAGTAAAATTTGAGAGAAACTCTTATAAAATTTTAAGACACTTGACATTGATTTAATTTAATTTGAATTTAAGAAATCATATTATAAGTTAAACAAAAAAAAAAAAATAATAATAAAAATAAACCAGAAAGAAGGGTATCTTTGACTATGGCTAAGACGTAATACTCTGCACGCATTCCCTAGAAAACGTTTTTTGTATGAGAGACTATGCGACCCAGTAATCTTATGGTCTTGAAATTTATATGGTTGATGAATTTGGATCAGAAACCTATTGTAAACAAAAAAAGTTTTTCTAATAACAACATAAATTCCAGTAGGTTGTTTGTATGGGAGGGAGTTGCCCCTTAAAGGTCTTAAAATTTTAGTGGATTATGTATATGGGTCAAACACTTCCAGTTTTCAAATTTTAATTCAATAGCACAAAAAGAAAAATGTTTTTTTTTTTTTAATAAGAACATAAATTTGAATAGAGGGCTTCTAAATGTGGTACCCCTTTAAGTGAAGAATATATGTATTGTACTTTATGGGGTATACGATGCCTCCTTCTGGGATATTAAAGCCAAATTGATTTCTTTATCAATTACATTGTACTATATCGGACTAAAACTTAATGATCTTATTTTGTATACATATTAAATCACTTGCAAATGTAGGAACCATCATGATCATCATCATCATCATCATCATATAACTTATGGTTAAACTAACAAAGGAAAATCTAGAAATAGTAAAGAATTACGGAGAAAGCTCTTGTTCTGCATGTGTTAAAAGTACTGTATTTTTACATACTATCAATGTATATCAATTTTGTCCATACCAACTTCATTTTAATATCTGTTCATTCCACCAATTCCCAAATTTCAGCAGGATATTTGCGAATAATTAACATATGCTAAAGAAAATCTACTTAATTAATATGGAACCTCTTAATTGAATGTTCAAAATAAAATGAAAAAAAAAAAAAAAAAAAAAAAAAAATCACTATAGTATTGAAGGTCAAATGAAACACAAAATCCAATAAAAACGAAGAACGAAGTCACCTAAAAAAGCCATGAACCAGAACTATTCATAGAAGAAAAACACGAGTACATAGTAAGTATTCTAAGAATCGTTTCTATTAAATTCCAACTGTTTTTTATGCTTGTATTTGCTTTGCTGTTTTGATTCATTTTTCAATATCAGAAAGACGAATACAGAGGGCTGAAGGAGCGTGCAGGAGCTGGAGCAGCAGGAGGAGGAATAGTACATTAGATTCAAGGAAAAGTCAATAACTTGACGCACTATGCGTGTCAAACTAACATACCACTACATCAACCAACCTAAAGGACCACACATACTCCTTTATAACATAAGTATCTACATATGTATGTATGTTTGAATGTATGTTTATATCCTTCAGGGGTGTATTTGCTTAGTGTTAAACAATGAGATAGCAAAAAAAAAAAAAAAAAGGAAGAAAAAAACACGTAAAATAGAATGAAAAACGAAATAAAGGGGAGTGCAGTGGAATGAAAAGGAGTTAAATAAAGCAATAGAAAAACCAAGTAAAGCCAACTACAAGAACGAAGTGCTCTCTCGGAAATGAAAGCGATAATAAAGCGGATATGCTGGCGCCGCCATTATCATTTGCAAAGGTCTTAACTGTTGTTGTTGTTGTTGTTTTTGTTGTTTTTACTGTTGCTTTATGGCGCCTCTTGTGGGCGGTAAGAATAAAGAACGAACGATTATCATAATTGCGAAATGACTTGGCGAGCATTAGACTTTGTGCATCATTTCGACTTTGGGCAACGGTCATAGGTTATATTTTAGTATGGAATGGATTCATTTAATTTCGTTCCTTTACATATACTCATACATACATACATACATACATATATGTGTCGTTGTTGGTGCTTTCTCTCATTAACAAGTAACTCGTTTTCATTTATTATTAAGTATACGCAGGCAGGGTTACAGAGAGTTGGCATTATATCACTTGACTAAAACATAACAAAGCTCATTTCATTTATTGTAAATAAATGGACTTACGTCCTTGCCTTGATGGTGCTATGATGTTACTATTTGTACAATGGTGTGTTCGCATTTGATTGATATCGTTAAGCGTGTTAAAGTAACTGTCAAGTTGTTCACCGAAGCGACGCCATTTTGGGACTTACAGAAAATCAACTCATAAAGAAACTACATAATACCAAGTTAAATTCATTCTTCACTCTTCGCAAAATTCATCAGAATTATTATGAATGGTAAGTTACAGTCAAATAAACATACATATATAGAAGTGATTCTTTACCAATTGTGTATATACTTGTATATTAAATAGAATTCAGAGCATAAGACAATGATGACGAATCACTAGGATGCGGTAAAAAATTCTTGCAATTTTAGATCTTAACTAGAGAAGAGGATCAAGACATAATAAGTCTAAGCCTAACATTGAATATGAAACCCACAATATTATAAATATATATGATAAGTATGTACATATATCTTTTTACTTTTCAAACTAAAGACCTAGAAAGAATACCTATAACTTTATGTTGTACCTTCATAAGTAGTTGAAGGTTTATGTTTATGAGTATATTATAATATGGTTTGGTAATAAAGGGTACCTTATATTCGATGAAACTGTAATAAATTGTAACAATTATTTGTGTTTTATATAAAGTTTTCATTTTTTGGCTGCGTATTCGGTTTAAGTATGGAACAGGAAAAACGAGACTCAAATGAAAATGAATTGTACACAAAAGAAGGCCAAGTCAACTTACTAAAGTTAAAGGACACACTCACTAACCATATATTCATATATACATATACTTATGGCATATATAATAATAGTAGTAGTAGTAGTTGTAGTTGATATGTATATAGATGTGTATGGGCGTCATTTATTATATTATACACGACTTTCGTGTTCCACAGATACCAAATACTCCTCACCCACACACATAGACCAACGACAAAATATAATAAAACTGCGCCTTACTTATATATACATTTAAGAAAATATATATATGTGTATATGTGTGTGTGTGCGAGTGTATATATATGACACGAAATCCGCATTTTAACGAACGGCGCCCAATTGTCTCGAGAACCCCAACCACGTCGCACCATACCGTGCAACACACGCGGTGGCGACCAACATAAAACTGAGGCGCATATCAAACGCAAACCAAAAAGGCAAATACACAAAGTGGGAATAGAACTGAAAATGAAAATGGGAAAACAAAACCTACCAACCCAGGAGTTCTTCAAAATGTGGTAAGATGGCATGTTAAATTTAATAGCAAGGAAAACATTTTAATGAAAAGAAAGAAAAGCACAACAAATAACAACAAAATATTCTGAATTTGATCTAAACTATACTAAACTAAACTAATCTTATCGTAAATACACTTCACTCACATAAATTCAATGTCAATGTCAACTTCACAAATCTAAAAATGAAAATCTCTGTTTGAATCATTCATGATTGATCATGAGATACTAATATAAGCGACTGATTAAAACAACACAAAGTCTCTGGTCAAAATTTTTAATTTTCTTCTTCACATTAGTTTGGTTTTGGTTTTATGGTTGCTGCTGGGTGGGTTCAAGTTCAAATCCCAGCCATTTAGTTAATTATAAATCAATCAATCAATTAATCAATAGATCAATCTAACATGAATCCATTTTATGTTTTGCTTACAAATAATATTTTTCCTGCAAATTCGTACCTATGTATGTGTATTCAGGGTTTTTTTTTTAATCCTTTAGTTGCATCTAAGCTCTTTTAATTTTTCTTGCTTTTTCCAGAACCTACTTACGATAAATATTATAACATTTGATTTTTGTTAACCTTTTGTTTTTTGCAGTTATAAATTAAGCTGCCATATCTGTTAATGAGATATGTATGAGTTTAGATCCAAATTACGTAGAATATGTGTGGAGATTTATTGTGGAAGCGGTCACTCCCATAAAAACGTCCCAAACTTATGAACTTTCATTTTCTTATACAATATTAATTGATTGCGTGTTAAGAATTGATTTTGATTGAATTCGTTTGATTTGACTTGCCCTTTTTATACATTTTTATATTGCATTAAGTGTGAATACAAAAATACCCATTCACACACACAATACTAGACATTCGAGTATTTCGTGCCCTTATTAACCCGATTCTTTTTCTCAATATAAATGTTATTTTCTTTAGAACTTTTTCCTTTATTGTGAATCAAGATTTAAATTTGAAAAGTTTTTTAAAAATTTATAAATAAAACCATAAACCAGAATGAAGGGCACCTTCGACTATGCTGAAGCTGTAATACTCTCTCTTTTACATGGGAGCTATGCGATCCAGTAATCCCAGGATCTTGAAATTTACATGGTTGATGAAAAACTTATAATACTATTCATTGCGAGAATATTCAAAAGTTGTTTGCATACAAACAACTTGATGGAAAAATGAAATTGCTTTGAATGATGCGAAGAATTCAAAATCGGATGATAATAGTTTCGAAGTCTCAAATCTGAAAAAGTTTCAATATGGTTCATTATTGGAAAAATGAATTGGATTGATTTCCCTAAAATCAGATGCGTCCATTAAAAGACGTTTAAAATTCGAGAGGAAGTTAAAAAAATGAATATTTTATTCACAAAAAAAAAAAAAAAAAAAAAAATTAGGGTCACCTCAAAAGTACGCTAAAGATGATGATGAATTCGACACTCATTCAAATAAAATATGTTTCTTAAAAAATGATCTACTCTGTTATTTTTTACTTTTAATTATTTTATGTAAAGAGTTGAAAATACTTTTGTTCTGCATTCTTCTTTGACGTTGTTTGAAATCTAAGTACGTAAGCCCCTTTTTGTATTTCGTTCGTATCTTGTTTAGCACGATTTTGTTTTCAAGAAATGGACATTAATCGTTTCAGGCTCATCAAGCTGGATCACGAATGATCAGGTTTTGTTAGGTTTCTCTTGCTCTTGCTATTTATAGTATATTGGATTAAGGTATATAAATTAAACTTATATACAAAATTTATCAGCTTAAAACATACCTAAATTGTGTATTTTCTTTAATGACTATAATAAAAAAAAACTTACCAATAAAAATATATTCTCATAGCTGTAAAGAAAGTAGAAAGAAGAAAAATAATTAAATAAATTTCATTTTTAAGGTGCAAAACAAATAATAAGTAGTTCTAAATCTTTAAGTAACCAAGTTAAATTCATAAGAATACACATATATTTCTTATTCAATTTCGGCAGAACTCAATTAAACTAATCTGGGTGCTTGGACATTCTAGTTTCATAGGCAAAGAGATGACGGATTAGTATGCTAGAAGGTGATCGGCACTGTCTGTTTCTCTAGCAGTTTCTGATATACAAGACATCATTTCAGGACGAAGTAGGCAAATGAGCCTGGTTGCACATAGGACTGACCTTGCTACCAACCGAAATGGACTCCCGACTTTCTATACTTTAACAAGAAAAGAATTCGGATGAAGACAGGAATCTTAACCGGACACTGCACAATTAGCCTGATAACCCAAAGGATGCAAGATCATGACTTCTGTCGTAGCTGAAAAGATGGACAATAATCAGAGAGTATTCAACAGTTCCTATATGACTGTCCTGTTCTTCTTGGTTGACGAACCCGTCTTCTCGGAAAACTGTTCTTTGAGCATTTAGGCAGTTTGTCACTAGGGGTTCTGGCTCGGTTCATAAATAGACTCCTCACATTACTTTTAGGAGCTGCATAAGAACTCTGAGACCAACTATGGATACCATATATTTGATTAATCTATTCTCCTAGCTCTTCGCCCTTTATCCGCTCCTCTCCCTATAATCAGGCATCACAATAGGCTTCTGGGTAAACTCGCGATAAGCCTGTATAGCCTAACCTAACCTAATGGATATATTCACCAGATTAAACCAGAGTTGAATTGGAAGATCCATTCATCATCACATTGCAGCATATAGTAATATTTTCAGACTCTTGAAAAATCTTATTATTGTATTTCATAAGCTACCGCAGCGATACTTAAGTAGGTATTTTATAGTATACATATTTTGATCTTATGTTGCTTCTTTGTACTTATACTACTCGTACTTATTTTACATATTATTCATTAAGAAAAAATTGAATTCATTATAAAATTTAAAATCAAGAAAATTAAAACAAAAATGTACAAAGAAAAGGAAGTAAGAATTAAAAGAGAAAATTTTTTATCTAAGATAATTAGATGATCTTAGATAATAATTTCAACCGGATAAGTCGAGTCAAGCATAATGATATGATATGATTATTATGGTAAATACTCCACACTTAAAACTATGAATGTGTATCATCATCCATCACTTGAGTATGATGTCTATATAATAAAACATACTAGAAGAAAACACTAAAGACCACAGATAACTTTTTTTTTTTTTGTACATACTTGTACACTTAGTCAGTATATACGAGTAGGTGGTATATCTCACAAACAGAGTCCATATATGTAAGTAGTCATATCCGTTCATCCGGTAATCGTTCTTTCTGTCTTTCTGTCTATCTTTCTATTCCTATGTTATATTATATACAATTAATTAGTTTTTCAGATTAAAATTCTATACAAATCTTTTGTTATACTAGACAAAATAATTTCAATTTTGAATTACTATTTTATTAAACATATGGTATTGATATAACCAGTAAACCTAAAAATAAATTAGTTTTTCAGATAAAAATTATGTGTATATTTTTTCAAAATAGTCTCAGTTATGAGTTTAAGTAAGTATTAAGATATATTTAATTTGGATGTCTACATTAGATGACCATAGATAGTTCAAATAAACCTGATGTTAATTCTCGTATATTGTAGTAGAGTATTTAAATTTTGTTGAGACCAAAGTTTAAATTCTATTTAGTTTGTTTTGGATTTTGTTTTAAAATTTTATTATTTTTTTTTTTTTTTTGTTTTGGTTTTATTTGGATAATATTTTATCCAAATACAATTAAAATGCAGGAAGCTTGTTTCGCTTCGGTTGCTGTCAGACACATAAAATCGTGTTTGAAATTCATTTTTGTTGTCGTTGTCGTTGCCGTTGCCGTTGTTGGTGTTGTCTTTATTATATTGTAGTATACTATTTTTATACAACTAATTAATAATTTTGTCAAAAAAGCAACTTATAGACCAAGAACAATAACAACTTCAGCAACAATATAATAATGACAGATAAAACATTAGTTTGTGTTGTGTTTTTAATTCATATGGAAATCAGAAGTTTTGCAAGACGAAATTTTGTTAAGCTTTCGGTCAGGGTCGGTCGAGTTAACGAACAAAAACTGAAACAATGATCGAACTAAAAGAATCGGTGTTTATAATGTTTATAATTGGTTAAAATCTTAAATATACAAGGCAGAAAGTGAGAGAGAGAGGGTGAGAGAGAGAGAGAGATTTTGATTTGAGAATGGGGAAATAGAAGAAAATATGTTTTTTGTAAATTTTTTAGCTATGAATTAATAATTGAAATTTTGGAGGCGCACCTCATACTTATGAATATTTTCCTAACATTCGTAATCATAAGCATTCTTTCAGTTCAGTTATAGAATTTAGAATTTAAGTGATTCCCTAAACCAATATTTTGGTTTTCACAAAATTTACGTAGTATATTAGTTTCCTTAGAACTGGAAAATTAGGTAAATAATTTTAATTCTAATATTATCGAATAACTCCGGACAAGTATTAACGTATTAGGTATAATAAATAGCAGCAGATGGACGAAGAATCGAATTGCTTAATCATATAAACAAAATGGCTTCAGTGATAATAAAATCAATACAGGATTTCTTGCGAAGATTTCAATCATGGAAATAAATGCAGAGAAATGACTCCAGAATGGAGTCCCGCAGGTGGATCAAGTCCTTTACCTTGGACTGATCTTGGACAAGCGACTCACATGGCGAGCCCACATTAGAACCATAACCACGCAAAGCTGCGCATGCTTGACTGGTTAGGTTACTGCGGTCGTCTAGCAAATTGTCGCTCAACAACAAGAGGACAATATACAGACAAGTAAAGGCCCCTGTTTGGCGCTACGCTTTGCAAATCTGGGGTACCGCTGTTACCAGCAGCATCCAGAAAGTTTAAGACTATCGAAGCAAGGCACTGCGTCGCCAAATTGAGGCTCCGTGGTTTGTGCGCAACACTATCCTGCAAAGCTCTTAAAATGCCCACAGTGAGAGATGAAATCATGTTCCAATTGTTATCAGCAGAGTGTACAAAACCACCCAAACAGCCTAGTGGTGTCGGTAACCCACGGAAAAGGCAAAAGGTTACCACTGTCCCTTGTAATATAATCGTCCCTCGTCACTAATCTATATAATGATAAAAATGTTTGTTAAAGTTTTGTAAACATTAACAAAAAGTGATAATAACCTCATAGCTAATCGTACGTTTTCATAATAATAGTGTGTGAAAGTTATAAAAACATGGTTTAGACAAAACTGATCCTTGAGGGATTCTTTAAAATTCCCGGGTTGTTGGATAATTTTTAGCAAATATACAAGTAGTTTAAATGAACTGTAGTTTTTATAAAGACTTTTGATATTTCTATCGATTCCAAAAGCAAAAATAACCTTAATATCTAGAGTATGGTAAATATTTTCTAGTTTTACAATAAATACTTTTTCCAATTTTTAAACGATATTTCAAATGATTCTTTTTTGTTTTTTTTTAAATTTTTTTATCATCAAAACAACAATACCATTAAATCGGTGCATGATTATTATTATAATTGATTGATTGCTTGAGTTTTGTAGTATTTAAGTGACGCCCAAAGGCGGAAAGATACATATATACACACATACGTATCACATATATATTGTAAGTACTTGTAAATGAAAGACGTGCAATTGTTGAGTTGTTAAGCTTAAATAAACTGAGATGAATTAATCTAATCTGAACTGAAATAATAGTAGTGTTAAAGGTGGTGGTATTGGTGATGCTCAGTACAACTATATCAATGGAAATGGTTGAGACTTGGACTTGTTTGCTTGGTCAAGTGATTGTTTGCGTTGGCGTTATTGTTCGTGTTGCTGTAGTTATTATAAGTAACTGTTGCCAGTATCACCAGTTACTTACTCACTCATCGAATAGTTGTATTACTATAGGCTAGAATAGAATAGAATAGAATAATGAACAAACGCCAGTAATTAAGGTGACCAACAAGCGTAACATTTTGAACACTTCGAACAAAGCGGGACGTTTTGAGGCGGTGGTGACGCTTTGACAGGCCGCAGGCTAATGATTATCAGCATTTTGTTGTTTTAATTCATTTAAATGTTTAATGTTATTATTGTAGATTGTGTGTTCATCTCATTGTTTCTCGATTGTTTTGTGCTTTTCAATTTTGATTTGCAAAATAACATTGACAATAATACGAGAACGTTAGAAGCAAATACATGAAAAGTGAGGAATACAGAGAGAATATTAACCAACAAGTAAGTGCGTTATAGTCGGGTAAGCTCTATTATTCCATATAGCATATCCCATAGCCCACACACAATAAACAACCCACCCACCACATTATTTAAAAGTAAGAAGGTCAATCTTAATATGTGTGGTGAGTCGCTTTTAAAGCCCCAGGCGCCATCTCGGTAATATGAGTAATTTAAATTTCATGCGATGATATTAAAATATATTATACAATAATATATCAATACTCTGTGACATTTTATGTTTGAAATAGAAAATGCATCTATCAACATTATAATATGATATGATGATATGATATTAAAAAAATATTGTTTATGATTATGAATTCGATCCGAACTGGATATTTCTCCAGCCACTAGAAAATATACCTCTCAGGCACTATAACAGGAACCACTAGGATTGTTGGGATCTTCCTGGATCACGGACAACTACCTTATATATATCAGAATTTAAAGACAAGAACTTAAATCATTAGTAAATATTCCTTGCAAAATCACTAGCAAAAAGCTCTCTATTTCTATGACAATTAATATCTTTCTATTCCAAAAATGAAGCATTAAATCCATGATCAAGCACAATAGTTCATTTGTGGGTCGTGTTGTTTTAATTATAACTAATTTAACTTATATTGTATTATTATAAGAACAGATGAACCATGAATATAAAAGCAACTATGTAAATAAGTAAGAAGTATGTCTTCTGAACCAAACAACTCTGCTGAGGTTTTAAAATATTTTCGTACTATATCTTAAGTGTGGATTAAAAGAAGACATTTCTTTATATTTATTAGACATATTTTGTCAAAATTAATTATTGTCATCATATTAAAATTTGGTGCGTTGTAAAATTTCAAAATTCTCTGCATTAATAAGATTTATATTCAAAGATATAAGCTCCACCTCTATTGTCTTGAATGATTAAAAAAATGAATTATGTAAAATTTTATTATTATTTGCATAACAATCTATTGTTGTTGATGTGCTATTTTTTTATTGCCTCCAATCCCTAAGTATTATTTTTGTGAATAGTATGAGTCTTACAATGATAATGATTCAGTCACTGGGCATTTTGGACACGATTTTGTTATTATTTATTACGAAATTAGTCATTCTTTTTTGCATATTTAACACATGTATATTTTTAGAATACGTAATATAAAAGTAAAATCTACTATTAATAGAGGAATGAATACTGGAAGACATACATATATAATACATACATGCATACATATGTGTAGTTACATGCCTGTGTGTACGATCTCTTGAATCTTTCAAAATTGTATTATCTATGTAGATGTTTATAAGTAAAAATTAAATATTCATTTATTTTTACCTGACATTGATGAAATTTTGACATCGTAGGCCTATTCCACGTAGTCCTCTAATTGCCAATTTTTTAAAACAAACTCTTTTTCTTTATGCATACGTAGTGCGACCTTCTACTTATTCCAGTGATCTTGCCATAGGCCTATTCGGTGACTCTACACACCATTTAAGAGAAGTCACTTGCTAGTTTTCCCTAAATCGTAGAAAGTTATCATAACAAATTAAGACTTTTCTATAGAGATGTAATGATTCAACAACATTTTATCGAAACAATACCGATTCTAACACTTCTTGCTTAGGATGACTATTCTTGTGTGATAAAGGCTCCTCTTCTTGAGCCTTTTTTGTTTTATCAAATTGTCACAAGCACTCCAGATACCAGTGAAAATCTTATCTTAAGCTTTTTGCTTTACTTAACAGAAATATTATCCACATTTGTATTTAATGAGATAAGTGTTCTTTTCATCAAAATGTCTGTTAATTGGGAAGAAAATGTTCACAATTTGTAGCACGGATCACTCTCAAAATAACGAAATATATCACTGATTCTGTATACCAAACTGTCCAAAATTGAAATTTTTGATTTGTTGTTCCTTGATCTGTGCTAAAACTATTAATTAGAAGTCTATTGTGGATCAAGCGAAAAAACTCTTCATTTAGAGAATTTCTGGTTCCTTTAAAATAAGTTAACATAGCCACAATTGGTTCCAGCATCTATTACATGTCGGACTATAAATATCGGAATTGGGATCGTTATATCCTTAATTTTTTTTTTATCTTTGTCTTTTTAAACATAATCCAGCAAGTGCCACACCATGTCTGAGTATCTCAATGCTAGAATTAATTTAAAATTATATTTTATAATAAATAGCTGCGAAAGAAATTGTATTGCCTCATGTATAAAATATTAAGGAACTCTATATTACTTAGTGGAACTGTTGACATCATTGTTCCAATTATTGAGAACGCAGCTTGCCTATTTAGGATAGTAACTGTTGTGTTATATGATACTGTGGGCGTGTGCATGAAGGAACTCTATAAAATCTTTGTTAACGTGTCTGAAAAATTTTGATAATGAAATACCAGAAATGTGCTGCATGCATAAGTAAAGAATGAAATCAGTAGAATGATAATCACCACCTGAACTGCAGACAATTAAATGTGGAAATTTTATGCGACGAGAAAAAAATCGACAACTTTTAAGGAATCAAAACACAAAACTACAATATATACTTGTCACTTATCATCGAAGGTATGCCATTGTTACACTATGATGGACATAGTAGTAGTCTATGGTATGGTCTATTTATCATTAGACTCATTTATTTAAATGCAAATTATGTGTGACCTTAATGTGGGCGGGCGTTAAGCTAACTTAACTTTACTATAACTTACTTTTGTAAACACTTGAACTTTTCAAATGCATATATAATAGTAGTGCATAGTAGATTGGCATATAGCCAAACATATTTCTAAAGTATTTTACATTATAAAGCATAATAAATGCGAAAAAATAAATGACATTCCCTTGATCTGTTGTATGTACACATACTGACATACATGTACAGTAATTCAGAAATCGCATTAAGCATAATACATAGTTTCAATAGTTCATGTACCTCAGATTTACGTGATATATGTTGATTGTTTTAAGTAAATATCTTTGCTAAAAGAGTAATAAAACCTTATCTCTTTAAGTATGAGTACAATAAAAAACTTGGGAAAATAACAAAAACAAAAATTCCAAAATTATCCAAAGAAAGTGCAAAATTATCAGACAATACATTTGTCCCCGTGATGTTCAATGGTTTCAGTATCCTGTTTATCAGTTTATCCATTACTCTAACTCTTTATAGTTGGCAAATCTTTTGCCACTCAACCATTTCTTCAAGTTTGGATACAGATTACAATCCTAGAGGGCAGTTGAACTTTAACTTATTTCTTGGATTTATGACTCCAACGGTGCAATAAGGTCACATAAGACTCCTCATTGCTTTTTTCTTCTTTCAGAAGATAGTCAATGAAAATTTCCCGTGCGCATACCGAAAAACTGACGCCAAATTTCAAGATGATAAAACAAAAAAGTTTTTTTAAAAAAAAACATGAATTTGAGTAGAGGGCTTATATGGAAGGTAGCCCTCCTGATAGTCCGAGCGTCTTGAAATTTTAGTAGTTTATATGTGTTAAACACTTCTAGTTTTCAAATTTCACTTCGATAGCACAAAAAACAAAAAAGTTTTTCTAATAAGGACATGAATTTGGGTAAGGGGTTTGAATGGGAGCTAACCCCTAGTGGTACGTTTCGGCTGATTCCAACAAATGTGCTGAGTATGGAAAGAAAATAAATGAAAAGAAACCTTCGTACAAAATTTCAGCTCTCTAGCTCAAAAACTGAGGAACTAGTTTGCATACAGACAGACAGTCAGACAGACCGATAGACAGATAGACGGATATGGCTAGATTAATTCGTCTCGTCGCACTGATCAAGAATATAGTATGTACATTATGTGGTCAACAATGTCTCCTTCTTTGAAGAGTATAAAAACAGACTGCACTAGAGTGGAATCTAGATCCACTTTAGTATTGGTGGAATTAAGGGAATTGTATCACATAACAATGATCAATATTTTCTAATGATCAGATTTACCACATCTGCGATTTAAATAAAGTAAAAAATAAGACTCTGTCCTAAATCCCTACTACTTAGACTGAGACTGAGAGATTGAAGTCTTCTAGTGATTAGACTGACCATGGCTTCAATTTGAATATAATAAAATAGGAGACTTTATCCAAAGTTCTAAGCTTCTATCTCTAAATATTAGAAATACACTTAGAGCATTTAATATTGCTGATTAACAAACAAATACTAGACAACTTTATAAATTTCATACTTACTATGGTATAGTCATTCTTTTCTGAGATAATATTGACAATCAAATGTCATTCATTTTAAATTGTGAACCAAAAAATAATCATGGGAAACTTTTTTTTGTTTTAACCTCTAATGACTCATATCATATTTGAATTATCTACATATAATATTTTGAAGTATATCAATGATAATTAAAATTGAAATATTAAACATTCTAAGAAAGTATGCAGTCTCCCACGCAATTTAAATGACTGATTCCACCTACCCCTAAACGAAGTTGGATGCCAATTTTAATGGCACCTACATACTCGGACACACATATTTACATATATACATGTATGTATGTACATTTGTATATTTTTTGTAATTTATATAGTGTAATTATCATTAAAAATTGACAGACAAAATCAATAGCTGCAAACGCCTACATGCTTGTAAGTAGTATAGTTTAATGTTATATGAATGAACAACAGGTAGATTAGATCAATTACATTTGATGACCTTTAAATTTGAATAAAAAGAAATCCAGTACCAGTAATTTATGAAAAATATGAAGCATGTATTTTAATCTATGTAATATTACAATATTAGATCATAATTTAAGCTTAAGTAATGTTCTGTTCTATAAAAGAGCACAATACAGAGTAAATTAAAAATTGGATTTGTTTCGGATAATGTAATTTCCATTAACTGCCTTTATGATTTTTTAAAATTTTAATGGCACCAAATATGGGTGAGATCTGTCAACAGGTTTCAGAGTAGCAATTAGTTACCCCTGAGAATAGTGTGATTAGTGATTATTTTTTGTTGCTCTTAGGTTTTGTACTTCATATCAAACTCTAAGACCCATGATCTCCCATCAATATAGAATCAGAACTATTTGGGGTCTAAAGAGCTCCACATATTAACAGAATGTAACATATCTACAATATTATTTTAAATATCTTATGTATGTACATTTAGAGAAGCTCCTCCATTTTGATGGCTATTAGAATTAAACTCTAAGATCCATGACTATCCATTTGCAAATGGATCATAATTGACAGGTTGGAAAGAGACCGACCTACCTGTTTACAGAATTATCCCACTTATGTTTTTTGGAAGCATTTTGTTAATAAGTTTTACCAAAATCAATTTTCTCTCTTGATGAATGATATTGTTTACTAACTTGGCAAAACTTCATTTCTTTCCCTTTCAACCCCCATACCATCCTGCTCCATCCTGCTCCATCGCTCCATTAGTATTTGCATTTGGATTTGATTTTTAAATAAATCATTTTATTTAGTTTTATTTGTCTTACTCCACTAAAAAAAAAGAGAGAAGCATAGAACTTGAAAAGAAGAGCGGTCAATAATTTTACGTCTTACGTTGAACTGAAATGTATTTCAAACTGTTATAAGGTGTGTGTGGGTGTAGTATTATTTGTATTCGTAAGTAACAATAATAAATAAATAGAAATCGATGGCAACTTTTGCGTTTTTGGTTTTTGGTTTTTTGTGTTTTTTTTTTTTTTTTGTTTTAAATAATATACGCATTTGCAAGTTTTGTTTAGCTATTCGTCTTAACAATAGACTACGACGACGACGACGACGACGACGCCTCTTCCTAATCCTAAGTAGTATAAGAAATAAAAATATGTCTTCAGAACAATCGTACTGGGACCCAATACAAAAAACAAAACTCTATCTGTATGCGCTACTTGACATGTCAACGAAAATAAATAATTTATTGATTAGCATAAAAAAGAAATAAATAACTCGGAATAAAGTTTTCATTGTTGCTGCGATTTTGTTCAATGATATCGGTGGTGATGTCGGTGGTGGTAGTGGTAGTGGTGGGATGGGAAAAAATCGGGATCTTAGAGAAGTGTTGATGGGGCTTAGAATCTGCTAGAAATATAAATTAGTAAAAAAACAAAACAACTAAAAAGAAATACATATGTATATACAAGTATATGTATATTAAAAACAATTTGGAAAGTTATGTATGTAGTATATTACCGTTAGATATGTATTACTTATATAAAGCCATGTCCATCATCATTCATCCCCAGATAAATCAACAAATAGTAGTCCATTATATAAAATAAAATATTCATTAAAATACTATAGTGAACAAAAAATATGAGAAAAAGAAGAATATGAAAGAAATTTAACTTCAAAAACCTGTTCGAAAAAAAAATCCGATCTGATCCTAAACTGCAGCCAAGTGAAGGTCATGATGTAGCGTTGAGTTGTAAACGAACCAATTGTTGTCCGAAAGAAAGCGCAAAGCTTTGTTTTGCATGGACTGAACCCGTATATTATCTTTGCTTCTGCTGTTCAGAAGCCAGTAAAGCTTTCTTAATGTATGTGTCTAGAACCGCAGTGATATGGTTCCTGAATATGAGACTTTTGTCGAGCAGAAGCCCAAGGAATTTCGGCTTAAATAACCGATTGTATTCCTCGATTTCAGGTAAAGCATATGTTTTGGTACATTTATTCCCATCTTCTGGCCCCATTCTTTAAAAGTATAAAGCTATTACTGCTTATTAGTCTGCAGCTTCGTATTCGCAATTTGCAGAGTAAAAAAAGCTTACATCATCGGCATGAAAAGCATTCTTTTGCATCAAAAAGGATCTCAAGATACTTACTACCCCTAGACACTTCAGCAAATACTAGCACACTGCTGAATTTACCATTCGCACTTTGAATTTGAATTTACGCTCTTCAAAGTAGGTAACAAGTTTTTGCTTTATAAAACTCTACTGAAACATATATGGATTGAACTTTTTTATATGCTTAGGATATTTGATGCTCTGTAGTAGGTCAATAATAACCGGGCTCATCAGATTCCGACAGTACCAAATGGCCAATGTAGATTCAACAGTGCCACTAGACATTTAACTCAAAAGGAGTCACCCACTAGACCTATTCAAAAAAAAAAAAAAGGGAAATACTCTACATTGTATAGTAATAGCAAATGAATGACCAACTCATAATTTATTCCTCTATAATTATTTACATAGGATATGTTATAGTCGGATATAATTGACTCCCTGTGTATGTATGTGAGATATAGTCTACATAGAGTTCCATTTCTTGTCTATAATCAGTGGCATTTTTGTTGTTGTTGTTGTTGTTGTTGTTGGTGCTGTTGTTGATGTTGTAGACGCCTGCACAGATGTTAGCAATTAAGTCAACGAAAATAAATTAAAAAAATAAAAACAAAAAATATAACAAAACAAAAACAAAAAACAATAACAGTAATTATAAGCCTAATCCGTTATTAATATGCATATATGTATATAGTCGTGTATACAATACATATTTGTATAATATTATTAAATAAAATTTCGTGAATTGTTGACTCTATTTTTTTGTCTTCTTTTTTGTTTTTGTTGTTTTGTTTTTATCATTATTTCTATTATTAATATTATTATAATTTTTTTTTTTCTTTTTTAAGCTGGTAGCGCCAGCTGTCGGCTTCATCTGAATATTTTTTACCCATAAAAATGGCGGCATAAATTGTTTTCAAATGAATTCAAATTAACAACACCAGCTACAACAACAACAATAAACTTAATAATATATATATATATACATATATTTTGTTTTGTTATATAAAGAATATATTGTATCTACAAAACTACATACAATTATATAAAGTATATACATACATATTCGTATAAATAAGTTGGAGTGTTCAACGTCAAGGTTAGGCACAAAATAACAAAATTATATAGACGCAAACCAAAAAAACAAAAGCTTCGGTTTTGCCGAAAATTCTATACATTTCATTAATACTAAAATTCTAACCTAACCTTAACTTTGATCTTTGCTCTAAAACAAAAAAGACAAACTGATTTCGACATAAAAAACTGCGATTACTCTTCCACCATCAAAGTACCTGTAATAATCTAAATGTTCTAAAGAAAAACTAACTTGAGTTTGATAAGTATCGGTTAGTTTATAAGAACACTCTGTTTAAAATTCCAAACGTTCTTCTATAAAGACTGAAAAATTAACCATGACTTCAATTTGAATACAATGAAATAGAAGAATCTAACCAGAATTCTAAAGTTCTATCTATAAAGACTGAGATCTAAATGCCTACTATTGATCAAAGTTACCACGGCTTTCATTTGATTTCCATAAAAACCGGAAGGAATGATTCCTTTGACTATGCCGAAGATTTATACTCTTCACGCATGCTCAGAAATGGTTTTTTTTTTTATGGGAGCTATGCGTTCCAGTAATCTAAGAATCTTGAAATTTACATAGTTGATGAATATGGATTAGAAATTTATTGTATCTAAATTGAAGATGATAGCATGAAAAAGTAAAATGATTTTCTAACAAGAACATGAATTTGAGTAGGGGATTTGTATATGCTGCGTATAGTAAAAAGCAAGCTTCCCGTACAAAATTTAAGCTCTCTAGTTCAAAAATTGAGGGACTAGTTTGCAGACAGAGGGACATGGTTAGGTCAACTGTTTACGTGGTGCTGATCAAGAATATATTTACTTTATGGGGTCTACGATGTCTCGTCCTGTGCATTACAAACTTCATGAGAAACGTATAATAATATTGTACAATACTACTCACTACGTGAAGAGTATAAAAATAAACTCTCGTAGCTTCCTACTACACTATTAAGACTGAGGGAATAATTCTTGGATTCGTTTGTATGGTAGTAATTATGACCTCCAGTAGGTGAATTTTATAGAATTAGTGTATAAATTCATTTCAAAATCTTTAGATTTACATATAGACAGATATATAATTTGATATAGCTAAATACTTTATAGAGCGGATCCCCAATGGACGTTGTATTTTATGCATTACAAAATTCAGACTGAAGAGATAAAAGATAAGTTTGGAATAAGAATTAGTGTAAAGTATTTCAATACCAAATTCAAGTATTAATTTCGAAGTTTCATTTTTATTTAAACTAAACAAGCTTTTGATTAAAGTCTATACTCCTTACATTTCACAAATAATAAGCATAGAAGCATGACCAAAGAATAGATGGAATCGAGAAGTATGGATAAGATGTATGTATATGTAGATGAGTAAGGAAAAATAAAAAAATAAAAAATTAACATTTAACATTTTTGATAAATTCTAAGAGAACATAAAGAAAAACCCAACCCAACCCAAAACATAAATTATTCTATTTTATATTTGTTTTTCAAAGTTTTTGCTCTTTAAAACACTAACAGATCAATAATACTGTATAGTATAGTATTTGCAATTTAAGTTTTTTTAAAATACAATATTTCAAAAATCATAAGATCTTCTAACTCTTTTAACATTCTTATAATCAGAATTGAGAATTTGTAAATGGATGTTATTTTTTTTTTTTTTTTTGATTTTATAGGAAATAAGATTATATGGAACTATGTTAAGACCAACGAAAGCTTTTCGTTATTTTTTGTTTTTGAGTAAATTTAAATTTTTTAATGAATCTTGTCAACTTCAAACATATTTCAAATTTTTTGTTGCTATTCTTGCTATTGTTAATGTTTTTTCGTCACGCTCAGCTGCGTACCATAATGTTACCCGGGCCACCCTCGGCCCCTTTTTTTCTTCAACTTTATAATTTAAATTCACACACTTTTGCTTTCGTTACAGTTTTCCCCTGAAATAACGCTAGAGACAACCACCTAATGCTCAGTCGTAATTGTTTTGGTTCCCTCACACGCACTCACAGGGGCGTCATCGTCGTCGTCATCGTCTTTATTCAATTTTGTTGTTAATAACAATTTGTGAGTTGAGAGAAAATGTTGGAAAAACATTAAAATTAGTGGTGTGGTGGCGCTTTAATGATCTTCCGCTTCAAACAATCAAACACAAAAAAAAAAAAAAAAATTAACTAACCACAGACAAAAGATCACACAAAACAAAACAAGAAAGAACTTAATTATTATGACAATTCTTTGGTTTCACCATTTGTTTTATACACTACATGTTACTAACTATCGATGCTAAGAATATGATATATATTGTATGTTGATATCATCACAGACTTCAGAGGAAAATTTGAAAGAGATTGGAAATTGCACAAAAAGATTTGCTTTTATCAATTATTTATTTCTATCTCAATTATCAGGTATTTTTTTGATATATCCTATATCGCCCTAGATTAGATAATTTCATCTAAATTTTTCTGTTCATACAGTGTTCTATGAACATAAATATACTTATATTATATTCCCAAAATTCCAATCCATTTCCCTTGCTCTGGCCATAATTTGATATACAATAGTATTTTACTTTTGTCCGATTGAGAACTGGGCACAGCAAATTAACTCATCAACATGTCTTAGAAGGAACATACTGTCCATACGGCCCATTATGTGAGAATAATATCTCGATTAAACATTTTTTTGGATGATTGCACAAAACTAGACAATACGAGATCCAAGCTATTTGGGCATAATCCAATTTCCTTCCAACTTCTGCAAAACACCATCCCTGGGCAGCATTCATAAAATAATCTCCTTTATTAAGTATTATGAACTATTTTTTTTTTTAAATAGACGAGTTGAAGGCCTTGTAGCTGGGCACTCCATAAATTATTCTTGATTATATATTATGATAAGCAATTATGTATATAACCAAGGTTTGAATATAAATCAATTAGGTATTTCTTTATGATACATACATATGTTATGATTATGATATCCAATTAGATTTATTTCTAATCCCTAGGATCTTTTTTAAATGTACATTGTACATTCTGCGTAACAAACAAGAGATTATAATACTAATACACTGTAGAGTAAGCCAACGTACTTAATGTAAAGTGTATAATAATAAAATGTTATAATAACTAAGAGACTAATGGTTTGAAATTTGTTCAAAACTTGTTTTCTCAGGTAGTAGTAGAAGATATGATTTTTGTTTCATACCCTCCACACTTACAGTAAATAATATTACCCATGTAATGTACGCAACGCAATCTAAATTCAAGTGGCTGCCAAAATTGACACATTTAAACGATACAAGACTACTGGTTTAAAAGAAGATATACCACTATTTTCCAGGCAACAACTGAGTGCATCTCGTATTTGAACAAACAATTTGATAAAGATACTATAGAGTGTAGTATTTAATTTAATGAAATCTTTTATGTATTATTAAAGAAGACACATTTTAGTTTCAGTCAAACTTTTCCGATTGATGGAAATTTATGGTAAATTATTGTCTTATACTACTAAGAGCAAAAATAAATGCTAAGTTGTATATGAAGGGTACTCAAACTTAGTTGAAGCGGAAGTTAATAATAATTTATGTTTTTTTTTTTTAATATTCTATTGTTATTTTTACGCACTTTTAAACCTCTTTTTAAAAAGTTTTAAGTATTTTTTTTTTTTTTTTTTTTTTGTAGACGCCCTTGATCGTCATAATTATACCTTAAACATAGAGTAGATTCTAACACGAAAAAAAAAACTAAACAAATTCAAAATATCGGATAAGAATTCTAGAATCATATACGTACATATACAATATACTATTCTTAATCAGATATATTTTAAATAGAATCAGTCGAGGCGACCACAAACATATATATACCTCGAAATGAAGAATTTGTTTGAACTGAATTTTGGAACTGAATTTTGGAACTGAATTTTGGAAATTCTTTGAACTATTTTGCAAAATTATGTCTTACACATGTGTTCAAATTCATTAGATCCATATAGTTCTAATTAAGTGTGTAAAGAAATTATTCACTTTTTAATCATTAAGACTTATCAACTTGTTTTCTTTCTTAGAGTTGAAAATTTCAAGAAATGAAAGAAAAAAAAATATCAAATACTACTTAACATATGTACCATATGTATTGTATAACATGGGGGTATGTATGTACACATACATATGTAGATACTAGAAAGAGTAAATGAGTTGAAATTCCTAGCTTAGAAAATAATAATTGGAAAAAATTTAACATTGAAATACTCGTACTACTTACATAAACGTACATAAATATTATAAATACTTTATATATATGTAGATACAAAGTTTACGAGTATGAATCTATGAGTGAGTCTTCTTTGAAAGTATTATTCTTCGGATCATCTTAAGTTTCTTTGAAGTTGAAATGCTACAAATGGCAATTTCTCATAGAACTGAATGACTGAAGCTACTGCGCAGCAATTGGTTTCTGGATTCTTGTTCTTTTCATCTATCTATGTATGTATTTTGTTTTTTGGTTTGACTTCTTGTCGTTTTGCTATTTCATTTTGAATGTGTGTATGCATGTATGTATGTATTGTATCTCATAGATACTATGTACTGTGTACGAGTATTACTTACTGCTGTCCCTCTGTTTGTTGTTAATGTTGTTGTTTTTGTTTTTGGGGGTCATGTACGCAGCAGTATTTAACAATGAAAATCATTCATCAGTTTAACTACACATTATAGATATAAGAAGAAGAAAAAGAAGAGGTTAAAAATTCGGTTATCCCAAATATATAATACCTTTCAAATTCTGATAAGCATAGAAATCATTTTTGTTATAATAATTTCAATCGATTTATTTATTGTCTTATATAGCAGATTTAAAGGCCATATAGGTCATATCAGTCTCTGTTTCAGTTTGATAAAATTCCTACGTATAAACAAATCAGTTCTGTTGAAAAAATAAAAAAAAATATCCAACCATGAGTTTGTTGCAAATTTCATTAAAATTTAACTGAAGACTGAACTGGAAGTGAATCTGAAATGGAGACTGATGGGACTGTGTAAAAAGGTCTTAAATCTGCTTTTATACTAAAATCTAATGTTGAATGTTTATATTTTATATAAATGGATGTATTTGCATTTGTTATTGAAGAAAGATTCTCTTTTTGTTCGCCTATAAACTTGAATATTTTTTTTTTCTCAATTTCTAGTAGTCCCATTTTATCATATGAATAAAGAATGTAAATTCTTATATCTGAGATAGTAAGTATGACTGCACCAATACGTTACTGGAGATCCCCCAGGATATGTAAATCACCCAGCATAATGAATTGTACTGACTTACTTATGTGAGTCTATTTGTCCATGCTTATCAACCTACACAACTAGTCTGCTAAAATCACAAATCTTCGATTACTGGACGAATTAGTTTCCATTACAAAATTCTATACTTAAAGACAAGAATAAAAATCACCTATTGTTGAATAATTATAAGAAAATGGTTTTATAACACATTTACTTGTCTTTAAATTAACAAAATGTTGGCTGTGAATGCCATGGAAGTTTCGGTGAACCAAAGTTTACGTTTCAAACATTTGCCGAAATTTATTATGCCATTGTGCTACTTCATGAAAGAGGTCAAATGAGGAGCAAAAAAGACGAATTAAAGAGAAGCGTTAACGAAGTCAAACGGAAGAGTACGAAAAGCGTGGCGGTCATATTTTCTTCCCCCTTTTTTTTTTTTTCTTATTGTGTTTCTTTGGTTTGGTTTCTTTTTCTTCTTGGACAAGCAAAAGTAAAACGCAAAACAGGGGAAAAAAAAATACAAATAAAATACAGTGTTTGTTGGCTATGCAAGATTGTGTGAATGAGAGTCACGCATTTACAAGAATGTGCTTATTTCGTTCTGAATCAAATGTATAAAATGCCTGCTGCGATGCGCTATCAACATCAAGTGTAAGAAAGATCAAAAGTAAGTGTATCTATGAAGACAAACATGTAGCTAGATATATCTATCTATCTATCTATCTATATCTATACATTATTACATATACAAATTGTTTGTTAGCATGTATCACGTACAACCACCATAGAATATTTGCAAATGAGGGTGTTTTTCCTCCCCCTTCGTCAAACATGATTTATGCACTTTTTTTTTTTTTTTTGCTTTTTTGGTGGCACGCATTTATTGTATATGCACAAATAGAAACACACTCACACATGCAACATTACAACAATAATCAATTCAAATATTGTCTCTGAACGAACAAATGAATGAATGTATCTGATATACTAAGTAAGTGTATGAATGAATTTTCATGGCAATGCGCTGCCGACGGTATCTAAAGCCGGCATGATTAACATTCAATCTAAAAGTAAAAGCAGCAGCAACATCAACAACAGCATCAGAGATACTATATACATGTATATGTATCTCACACATTGTATACTGAGATACACGCGCCTACAGACACCTGTTCGTGAGTAATAAACAAAAATCAAAAATAATAAAAATAATAATAATAACAACACTAGCAACATCAACAGCCGGTGGCAATGTTAACAGCAGCGGACAGCCGCATCCGAACACCTACGCATTCAATAAAGAAGCTTCAATTTTCTATATGCATAGATATGTACATACATACATTCATAGATACACGTACATTCATATACCTATACCAGTTACACATATGCATGTAGGTACATATGTTTAACAGAAAATTTAAATACAAAAGAAAACAAAAATTATTCAAGAATATTAAGAAAAGTAAATATATATATATATATTGTACAATACAATAAATTGCATGCAAAAAAGATTGGACACTAACTTATATGGTATATTATATGCATAAATAAAATAGGATTTTCTTAAAGAGAAAATATCTATTTGTATACGAGTGAGTATATAGAGAAAGAAATTCATTACATGTCACCCTTAATGGCAAATTTATATATTCTAAAGCATTAATATTGTATGTACAATACTTAAGAAGTAGAATTTAGTGATAAGAGATTTCATTGGGGTGCATAACATTGCTCATGCATCAAGAGCATGGCCATTGTCTTTTTAATAGACTTCTTTCAAAATTTTAAACAACTTTAACTTTTGTTTTTTTAACTAAGATATAAGTACTCCTCATAAGATTGATAAAGTCTGCTTTTTGTTTCTTACAATATTTTCAAAATTTTTAACCAAATCAACATTCACATCTGGGAAAAGAAGACTTTTCGATTCTATAGACATTCTAGGCATAAATGATTTCATAACAGATATGGAATAATAAACCTATGAGAGTGCATACAATGTACAATGGACTTCTCGAGTAAGACGGTGTTATCATTCTATATACAAAAGAAAGTCATATGTGTTACACTATTTATAACTCAAGAACGGCAGAACCGATTTTAATGATTTGTTAACGCCCCGAATAACAGAATAACTATTAAAACATTAAAAAAGTCTACGTTGTTGACTAGAAATTGATGGATAAAGTTTTCCATATAAAGCAAAGGGACAAATTTCAAAATCAATCGTCACATTTGTCAAATAACCATATCAATTTGTTTGATTGCATTGTATTTGCTTGGCTTGCCACCTTGGTTATCATCATGCTCCGAAATCTTAACCAACCAAAACTGTGCAATGAAACGAGTTTGATAGTGAGAAAATCCATGGGCAATCTGATTAATGCGGCGGTATTCAAGAGAAAATTAAAAGGTAAGGAAGTTTTCATTACTAGAATTCTAATGATCCCAACCGATTTGCAATACGAGTTTAATTCTTACAACAAAACCAAAAATGTCGTACATCACAAAGATCTTCAATGAAAACAAATCTATTTCACATGAATACTTTCAAAATTATGCAAGTATTTACATGAAAATTTCATAGAATAGAATATATTGTATTATTTAAAAGTGAATTGGATCCTTAAGATACAACATCGCTGTGGGCTTATAAATATTGATATTTTTAAAAAAGTTCAAACTTTTGAAACTGATTTTACTGTTAATAGTGTAAGAATAGAGTGGAGTTGAATGTGGGAAATGAGAATTATATATGTTTCTTATTAACAAAAAAAAAAAAATAAACCATCTCTTTAATAAAGTGTTAAAAGTCAGACAAGAGTATTGCGGTGGTTTGTATAATATTAAATCGTAAAACTTGTTTGTTATATTCGCATCAAGATCAAAGAGTAAAACAACAAAATAATAACAAAAGCAAAAAAAAAAAAAATTAAAAAATCTATATACAATTCACTTGGACAACAAAATCGACATAGAAAACTTTCGGTTCGTATTTATTTAGAGAAGTTTGCCTATCACGTACCCACTTAGGATAAATATTTATTTACATACAAGAGATGCATAAATTGAAGGAAAACTTTTCAAAACTTTTAAAATGAATTGATTGAACTTTAAAGACTATTTTTTTTGAATTTATTTTTCTAAAATATCAGAGAATATTTCACACGCAATATTAAAATTTGGTCTCCAAAACTTTTCATTATTTTAATCTAAAATTTTAGGATGAGAAACCTATTGTTTCAGGTGGATGAATGTACGAAAAGAAAAAATAAACAAAAATCTATGATTTTGAATTGAATTTTGTATATTTTTTTTTTTAGGGACCGAATCACGACGGCTATTTCCGATTCACGGTTTTATGCAGTCTATATAAACTACTTAAGAGATAGTACAATACTACTTATTTTTTGCACACTAATCTTGTTGGTTATTAAAATGGAATGAGTGTATGTATTAATAACCAACCATTCTAAGAAAAACCACAAAATATTATTGTACATACTGAAATTGATTACAATTGTTATTTCTTTTTTATAAACTACTCATATAAAGTTGAATATTATTCTGCAGATACATGATCATACATTCATATGTGTATGCATATTATAGTAGTAAATAATACTAAAATACACATACTTAACTAATTCATTATACGACAATTTTATTGATTTTAAGTTGAAGATCATTTTAATATTATTTTTATTTGAAGAAGAGAATTTCTTACAGGAAATTGTTATGATAATTGGGCTTCCCATAGTTAATAGTCTCTAGAGATAGGTATATGCAACTAGGTATGTATGTGTAGCTGCAGATGAAATTGTGTAACTTTTCGAAATATGTATTTAGTCACATGGGTACGATTTTGAGGCATTTGCAGGGTTAAAAGATTTTATAGCGATCGAGATCTTCCTACCATCAAGCTTTGAGACATTAAATTGTAGACAACCCTAAGGCTGAGAACACACCGCATCAGAGAAAACGTCTTTGAATGAGAAGCCCAAAAACACGTATTCTATTCCAACACACACCAAGCGGAATACAGTGAAATAGAAGAACTCGTTTCTTCTTCTTGTGTCATTTGGTGTGTGTTGAAATTTCGACTTCAAAAGACGAAAGGCCAAATATCGACAATGGGACATATGCATTTTTCTGTTGTGTTTTGACTTACGCGGTTGGAGTTACACCATAAGAAACTATTGGCAACGATGCTGGTCTGAAATGGATATATTCGATTCAGTGTATGTTGGCCGTATGCAAAGACGTGTATTTGTCAACAACCAGTCATAAAACGATTCAGACCAAACCAGTATGATTTGTCTTGCCTGCTTCGGTGTATGTTGCCTCATAAGAAACAATGTACCATTGTTTCATCAGACAAAGAAATTCATTTTATCTGATCTGGTGTGTTCTAAGCATAAGGGCGATATTAAGTAAGTTGCATGGCAAATATTGGAATGAAACTTGATCTAATTTAAAATTTCACTTGTTCAAATTGTTAAGAAGTTTTCAATTTAGGATCATAATAATAAATACAAAATTTGAAAGAAACAAATGACAACTAGCACTTACCCTTGTTAAATATTTTAAGGACATTGCTTTCTGCTTTCTTTTATATAGGTTTTTCCATTGATTGTCCAAAAATTAAAGTATTTCTCTTTATACAGTATATATATATATGTATATATATTTGTGTGATATATACTCGTACATATGTCGTGTATATTCTAACTTTGTTATTATGTTTATTGATTTCCTCAAAGATTTTGTCTTATGATAAAAAGCACAAACATGTGTAGGATTTATTTTGCTTAACACACAATATACACTTGAAAAAAATATATAGTATATACATATATCTTCTATCTACTCGTATATTATTATTATAATTTGTATTATAAAAAGGCCTTTTGGGTGTTGTTGTGTTTTATTTTGTTTTCGTTTTGATTTTGATTTTGTTATATTATTTATAGTGTTATATATGTTTATTATACATACAATATAGTATAATACATTTTGGAAACACTTTATTACATATGCATACATACATGCATATAGACAAGTAGTATGTAACAAACACTTCTATGTTTATAAAGAGGGTTTAGGTTAAAGGGTTTTGTGGTTTTTGAATAGATTGTTTATTTTTCAAACTCTTTGCTTGCTCCTCTTAATACTACATACTACTATTAACTGAAACCGCTAAAGCGTATCAAAATAAGGCATTTCGCTGGGAACTTTTCAAACATATTTTACTTTCTTCTTTCGCTGAACTCTGTTGTTGTTGCTGTTGTTGTTGTTTTACACGTGTTTTTCAACACTATACAAAAATATCAGTTGCTCAAATATTATTTAAAAAATAAAAAACAAAAAACCAAATATATATATTTGGTATATTTTTTAGGCACAATTTTTGATTATTATTATTTGAATATTTTATATATTTTTTCCAATATTTTTATTTCAGTTTATTGCATTAACAAATTAATATTTTAATAACATTTTTCCCAAAATAAAAAAAAAAAAAAAACAAAAAAAAACAATATGTATATAGTTTTAGATTCTTAGCGGGGTGTTGTCGGTTGGGTTTTGACTTTGCTTAGCTAGAGCTTTATTTAATATTTTATTCTTTTATTTTTGTTTTTGAAATTTGTTTTTCTGTGGAAATTTTAACTGAGTTGTTTACGCGACGAGACCAACACGTTGAATAAATGTTTGAGCAAATTTAAAATTCGCTTAAAGCCAATAAGTCAGTCAGTCTGTTCAGTTCAGTTCAGTTGAGTTCTGTTCGGTTCGGCTTAGTTCGGCATTGGTCTGTCGGCTGTACTGGTTCGGCCGGTCGGTCGATTGTTCATTTCGTTTGGTTCGGTTCGGGCGGTTGATTTTGGTTTTGGTTAGTGTTCTAATGCCCCGACCCGACCCGACACGACAAAACAAACGAACGAATGAAAGAAAAACCACCGCGAAACGAAACGAAACGAAACAAAAATACAAATGAAACAACACAACAAAGCGGATAAATAAGTTTGTTTTACACCAGAGTTTTTAAAGCTTTTACAATCAAGGGACACTTATATCAGACGTACATACATATATATTTTATGCAATTTTTTATTGAATCTTTCAAATTCTAAAAAATATTTTAATTTATTGCATACATGTACATACACGCTTTCCTAGTATTTAACTTAGTTCTTAGTAATGCCAGAAGGGAATGATGGAGAGTTCTACAACTTGTTCTACAGACTATATTCAAAGATCAGAACTTTTAGTAGGTACAGCCAGAGACTATGGATGCATAGCTTGAACATTTCCCTCATGAAATTGTATACGCTCTCAAACAACAACATTCACAAGGTTCCATTCAAAATCTCAAGGTTGGAAACTTTGCAAACTTATTGACTGCAGATTCCAAAATAGAAAAATGATAAAGCGAACGAATTATCTAATCTATTTATATCATACATATTCTTTGGTAAAGCAAAATTATGTATAAATTACCTAAGAGAATACGGATTTACACTCAATTTGGGAAATAAATTAGTTTCTAATGCTAAAATGTTGGATGTTTTCAGTACATCTGGTAGTGTTTTTCATATTTTGTACAAAGTGCACCCGGGAGCTCAGTTTAAGAAGCTCTGTTTAAGACTCACACGTACCATTGTGCATACATTCAAATACTCGCATAATGTAGTGTATGACAAAGTTATATGTGTTGCTGTTGTTGTTTGTTGAAAAGCATACTTTTTGGAAACGGTCAAGGGGCAAGGGTAAGGGTGAGGTGATGGGAGAGTAGCAGAAGCAGAAGAAGCAGCTACAGTTGAGCAAGTTATGGTTGGTTGTGTGTGTACGTGTGGGTAGCGGGGTGTGGCACATGATTTGTGTTTGTTGAAGCACAACAAACAAAGTTTGCTTAAAATATTTTGTATTTTGTTTTGCAAGCATCGACACACACACATACATAGACGCACACACAGATCGAGCACATCAAAAGCCAGCGGAAGGAGAGAGTGTTTTACTGTCCGATAGATGAGGAGAGCGTGAGTAAAGTATTTGCCGAAATGAAATAATTTGGAATAGAAACACTTGCATTGCGTGTTGGTTGAATTGAATTTTGTTCGGGCTGGTTTTGCTTCTTGATGCTCATCACGACAGAATGCAGAACACACTCAATTCAATACTATTGAAACAATTCACAGAACACGTCAAAGTAGATTGTATACTATCGTGCTGTGCTGTGCTTATATATAAGTACTTACATATATATATATATATCAGGGGACTTCATTACATCGTATAAACCTATAAAACTCATACTATGTAATTATATAAGGTTATACGGTCAATTTCCTGAACGACCCGTTTTTGTTTGAACTGCATAAATCAGCTGTTTTCAGAAACGCAAATGTCACTTATAAATTGAGAAAAGAGTATATACATATGTACCCATGTATATCACAATAATTATTTGTATATTCTTCATAATTCTATTTACTGTAAATCAATTGTTATTTGAATTAAAGTGATAAACATTTCGCTGTTATCCTATGGTTGGATAGAGTGGCCTTTCACAAAAAATTCGCAATGCCACCCTCACTTTATGGGGTTTGTGCGACTCCATCGCTGAAGAACTTTATATAAACAAACAGTCAGTTTATGGGTTCATAAAGTTATGCAACTAACTTACTTATGTTCTCGTGAATGGGCGACGCTTTATGTATTATGACACTGACTTCTATTATATGTAGTGTACGTATGTACGTGCGTATTTAGTTAGCTTACTGTAGGTGAGTGAGTGATCACTATCTTCACTGAATTTGTAGAGTAACATAAGTAAGTATGAAGGGGGGCATAAATAATTTTGAAAATTTAATCAGTTTTTCGCCTGATATACCCAATAAAAGCTATGTCGCTATCCTCAATTTCTCAGTTTCTCATTTGATGTACTATGTAATAAGTATGTTAATTTGGCAAAATAGAATAAGTTATTAATTTACGAAATAAAATTTATACGAAAGTTTTTTTATTTTTCAATATTTTATGTAGTTCTTCACAGTTAGATCTCATAAAATATGTACACATATGTACATACATATGTAAGCAAGCAATCAACATCAAATCAAATGCTTTTTTTTTCGCTTATTTCTCATTAAATCAGTAGTATTAGTGAAATTAGTGAACAGAATTTTGGATTTGTTTCCGAATCACAGTTCTATGCTTTCAAATCATCAAGAAACTAAAGTAAATTCTTTTCACATGAGTGTGAAATGTACTATAAAATATCATATTTGAAGAGCTAAAAACGCTAATGATAACACTGTTCAGTAAATAATAATGCATTTATAGTTTTCACACGTTCCATACAGTAAAGAAATATAAGGCAAAAAAACAAATAAACTTCAACAAGAAAATTACTTGTTAAAATGTCTTGGTTTCTATATAGAATAGTATATGTATATGTATATAATACATACATATATATACATAATATACAATATACTACATATAGAGTGAGACCAATATTACTCGTACATAACATGAACTATCTTTTCTCTCAGTGCAAATCATTATTGCATACATTAATATTATAGCAAGCATGAGGTTTTTGTGTAGTGACCCTCTTCAGATTGCATGCAACTTACTCGTACGTGTTCCACACGATAGACAGAGTGAGAGAGGGTGTGTTCGCCTGTGTGTGTGGCTGTTAAGTGGCGTGAAAATGAGAGTGATTTAAGAACATAAGTAAAGGACTTATTTGTATGTAGAGTTTGTAGTATTGTAAGCTTTTAAAGATCGTAGGTGTGATGTACACATGCTACATTAAATTCTAATTAAATTATTTTGACTTCTGGGGCTTCTATTCCATAAAACATTCTACATTTAAGCTGAATATGTGTGCACACTTTCCACATTCCACTAACATACATATATAGATTGTTTATGGTTATGGTTTTGGAAATTTCTTAAACGATTGTAAAATAGCTCATCGATCTCATTATCTATTAAACGTTTCTATAATTCCGGGGATATATTGACAAGTAGGTTAACTGTTTCAATTGAGTTAATGGGGCTTAACATGCCAAGAAGCAGCTCAACATTTGATACCCTTAGTTCTTTAAAATTTCTTTAACGACTTCTTTGTTCACAATATTCCAAGCAATTGATGCTAAAGAGCAAAAAGAAAAGAATCCAGTCAATTACACACTATTTGTTGAGCTGGACAAAAGAAAAGATAAGGAATTTTTAGTTAAATAGAAAAAGGAGAATAAAAAAAAAAAAAAAAAAAAATAAAATAAAAAAAAAAACACTTGACAAAATAATGTGTGGGTTACAATAGAAAGCAATTTGTTATACTTTTTGAGAATATCGCATTATCCGAATTATTGAGTTTCTGATTTATTGAGATTATACTTAATATTTACTCGATTTCTCTGTATAAAGAGTACATATACAAATTTGATCAAAACAAATTTTATTTTTGCACAAAAATGTTCAAAAAACCAAACTTTGCTGCATTATCACCTCTTCCATTCTGGTACTCTCCCTTCCGTTCATGAAACCAATACTCATATCTCCTACAACTGATTGTTTGCTTGTCGTTGTTGTTGTTCTTGTTGCTTTGTTGTTGTTGCTCTTGAGATTGTGTCCATGTGCAGGCGGCAGCTCCACACTTCTTTTTCAAAACAACAATACACAATAACGAAATTCTACTCGTACAGTTATTTATCATGTTTCATTCCATTGCGTTTCATTTCTCAACGCTCTGCTCTCAGTGAATCTAATATTGTTTCATTTCATTTTGGTTGCTTCTTTTTCTCTTTTTTCACTTCTAATGCCGGTATATTGACAGCAAAACAGCAGAACAACAGAACAGAGCAGCGTAACTCTGCGTGCGCAGAGTGTTTGACTCATTTATTATTATTGTTGATGTGATGTAGCTTTTGTTGTTGGCACAAGTTGAAGGTCTCTCTGCGTATCACTCTCTCTCTCTTTCTCTCTTTCACACACACTTATGCTTAAGTTGGTTGCTGCTACTGTTGTTTTTGCTGCTACTGCTTTGTCTAATTTGTATATTACTGACTTGTTTTTGTTGTTGCTGTATTTTCAATTTTCATTCGACGCATGTGCAACTGCCAACAACAACTCCAACAACACCAAGAAATTCATGTATGCATGTATGCATATAAGAGAGCAAGCCGCGCAAGGGCACTTTTTTGGTGACCTTGATTTTTATTCACAATGACAACAAGAACAATGTTTAAGTGATTGACTGTTTGACTGACTGACTGACTAACCCACTGTTATCATACACTTCACACTTACAATACTAATGCATGTGTGTGTGTACAGTGTGAATGTATTTATCACTTTCTTTTGATGTTTGTAGCACATAAAAATAAACATTGAGGACACTATTAATTATGATGATGATTAGCATTGCGAGACAAATTAATTAATATGTCATTTTTTGAGATTAACAGCTGAAATTTTACTTGCTCTATGCACATTATCTTGTACATATGTAACTAGTGTGTACATATGTATGTACATCAATTCACTTGAACCGAAAAGTTACGAGCTTTACATTTTATACACATTTTATTGTATGTATTATATATGATGTACGAGATGCTATGGTGGCGTAAATGTTTCTTGGATACTAATAGATTGCTCCTCGGTTTGCCGACTATTAAGTTCCATTTAAATCCGGTTAATCAAGGCGGATCCTCCAAGATACATATGCATGTATGTATGCTTCTGATTTATTTAATTACAATGACAAATAACTGTCAACTACAAAACGTACAAAACAAACTAAACATAAAAGTAAGCAAATTATTATAAAAACAAGGGATACAAACTATAAAATAGATTATTAAAAATGAGCTAGTTGTGCGCCTACTCACAGCCAAATGTGGTCAGAGACATTAAATGTGATGAGCAACAAAGGCACTCGATATAGGTGAACCAATAAGCGATGTCCAGATCGACCAGAGTGTCCCGATTCACACAGGCAGCGAGATCTCCAAGATCTACTTATTATAAAACATGCATAAAGCTCAAAAAGGATCATGTTATGCATAATTAGTTTTACATCTAGACAAGGCTAAAGAGACTAAGCTTCTGGTAGAACGGCTGGGGGTGCAAAAGCTGATTCAGCTGATTTATGAATAAAATTAATCCCTAAAGCAATCCTACGACGCATCAGAAGTGAAAGACTGATAAGGAGGAGTCTATCAGAATAAGATTGCAACTTGGAATTAGGATTGCAGTTTACGATACGAAGAGCAAACAAAAAGAATCGGTAATATTTTAGCAGGCTTTCGCTGCTTTCCTTCCGAAAAATAAAAAGAAACTTATTTAACCGAAATAAACGAACAGATTGACAGACTTTCAGAAATTATGAGTTGTTTAAAGCAGAAATAATCAGATAAGATTGTGATAGAGTGATTTGAAGATGAATACATTTTTGAGAAATAACTTTGAAGACCCAGGAAAAATTAGGAAGAAAAATTATGATAGGTTAGACAATAACCAAAAGATTATGAAAAGGGAAGTAGAATTTTCATAAAGCAAAATACAATACAAGACTGGGAAATGAGTTCTAGAATAGTTTTAAAGAGGCTCCTCTAATTAATCATTTTTAATTTTTCTTATAAAAAATGTGTATTGAGGTTATGAAAATTGATTCAGTAGCTTTTGTGACTTATATATTACTAGCACGTTGCAACGACCCCACATGATATTAGATAAATTACAACAGCTTCTCAATGAAAAAATACATATACATATGTTCTTATTTTCATGGTAATCGGTCAATCCGTGCTGGAGTTTATTGATCTCATACTTATGTGGATATACATTTCTTTATACATAGATAATAAATATTTAAAAGAAATTAAAGAACTTTAGCACGGCGGGAAAGATACGTCTTTTAATTAAAAAGAACATAATTAATAAGTTGAGTAGTTTTATTAGGTTTTATATGAAAATCCTTTCATGAACCCCAATGTTCTGTTGTCCAATACTTCGTAGACGACCACTGTTTATTGTCAGAATAAAAACATGTATTAAAGTACCACGTGTCTATCCACTAGTATAACTCGTATTTCTGTCATTATACACAAAGTAACTCCAAGACCCCATAAAGTGATTTTGTAGAAATTTTATAACTGCATAGTTTTTGTTAAACGAGTCAAGAAAGCAATCACCCACTGCTAATCAATAAATTCAGCGTCGGCTTGACAATATCATACAATATTTGATGTAAATTTCCCATTATAATTGAATTTTATAGAGAAAACTGGTTTTTATATTTTCCCTATAACATTTTCATTTTTTATTTTATGGTATTTATCGATACATAAGACTTATAAATTTCTATACTATCGTATGCACATATTTTTCTAACACATCAAATTTGACATTGAAGATCACAACTCATAAAAAAACAAAGTAAGTAAGTAAATTATATATACAATTGTAAATTATTTAATTACAGCTATTACATAATAACAAGGAGAACTACGAACAATTCAGGAAAACTAAATGGGAGACTTTTTGTTTTGAATCGGCAAGTGTACCATTGAGAACCGAGTGGGCCTATGACGAAATGTTTTTGGATGAGTTGTACCTAATCCTCGGGATCTGAACATCTATGGAATACTACGATGTTTTTTTTCACAACCAATTCGAAAATGTTCATCACATACCAAAGATACAGATTTATAATCTATTGTAGCATGGTCATTAAGTATCATAGATTCTTTAATCACTCAGATCATATAAATATCATGATCATATCATAAACTGTCTATGTTAATTTGAGTTTTTGTCTAAGCAAATTCTTTATTGATCTATCAATATTGTAATATAAACACCGACTAATAATAATATCAGAAATTGTCGATTACTTTTTCCTTTACAGCCAACATAACATCTGATGCATATGTTACATATGTACATATATGACTTGTTTATAACGAATTAAGTCTTCGGTGGTAGAGAGATTTGCCATTTTGTTGTGATAATTAGTATATTTGTGTATTTGCTAAAACCTTCTTAATTGAGAATTGATAAGTGTGAACTTTAAGTTAAATTGAAAAGTAAAATAAAAGGTATTGATTGGTAAGGGGATAAGTAAGTACACACTTAGAATCAAACAATTCTTCAGTTTATAATATTTATTATTTACTATATTATACATACAGTACATCATATTTACATAACCACATAAGACATACTGGCATGTATGTACATATATATGTATATTCTTGTAAATAAATCTCTTAATAATAAACAACATTTAACAAATCATTGATGATATTTTGTTTACTTAAAAATTACTCAATCAAAAATATTGAATGACAAATTGCCATACTTAAAAAAAAAAAATTCTGTTATTACCTTCTGTTTTATTTTGTAAATAAGAAAATCAAAAGTAAACAAGATACAATTCACAATATTAATTTCAGTTCCAACGAAGCACAAATACCTTACACACTACAACATAATAATTGAGGATTTCAACATACAGTTTATATCTACTAAATATACGAGCAAATACTGTAACTTTTATGCAAATATACATTCAATCGGTCCATCAAACATGATATGTACATATGAAGTTTGATAATAAGATTTTCTGAAATGAAAATTATTTTTATACAAAATCTATTAAAAATTCAAATCTCTCGTATTAACATATGTTTATGTTTGTTTGGAGGACATATTGGATAAGTGGTTGGCTCTTTTCAGTTCATAATCAATGTAAATCATTTTGGGAAATGAAAGCTATGGAAAAATTAAGGAACATCGAGAAAAAATGAACGGTTACATGACTATGATCAATTCATTCAATTTAATATTAGTAGATCTCCGATATATGGTTCTTTGCGTTGCAAACTTTACGAAAAAATGATAATACTGAATCTAGGGATTCAAATTGTTTAACATTAATAATTATATTTTGCTTCTATATCTTACCTTATGTTTTTGTAGTCTCAATGAGGTTGGGTAATCAGATACTTTAATCCAGAGTAAATGATTCTTTGAGCCAAAAGCAATAGGAAGCGTGTATAGGTAATCAATCAATCATTCATGGAGGTATGTATGTAGTATGTGTATTTTGCTTATAAAAATAAATGGTAAAAACTTGTTTCACTCAAAATATTTCATACTTTTTAATTGAACAAATTGCTTTAAATTGCTGTATGGGAACGAACAGCAAACATACACATGCACTATATATTCGATATCCAATAATCAATGCAATGAAGACTTTCTTAACAATTTGGCATTTGATACTAAGTATTAAATGTTCTTAGCTTTAGAAATTTTAAAACAATCTTCTATACAAATTCTATGAATGGCGAAAATAATCTAATCAATTTGAAAAAATGCCATGTACAAAAGAAACTTTGGATAATTTAATGATGATATGATGGTTTGTATGGTAGCAATCGAATAATTAATCAATCTGTATTCAGACCAATGATATGAGTAATATAAGATTTTATACTCGATATTCAGACAGACATATTTATCTAAAAGACAGTGACAAAAAGAGAGAGAGAGAGAGAGAGAGAGAGAGAGGCATTAATTGATTGATATATGTATATATACACACGCTTTAATCCGCGTTTCAATCCGACTTAAAATATCATTCAATTATAAAAAAATAACACAAAGTATTCTGCTATTATTTGATTGAACTTTTAAAACATAAGTGTATTGAATCCAACAAAATTTAAGATGGTCTGCATTCCGGCTGATATTGAATTGTTTTTGTTTTTTACCTTATGATGTAAATAAAATCGTTTTAACTGGATTAATTATGCCGATGCTGTGTGCTATAGAAGTCCGTGTATTATTATATAAGTATATTAGCCTTGCCCGGCTTGATGTTAGTGCGTAATTTTTGTAGTCACTGTTCTTGTCTAGTAAGTTGTCAATATATAAGCGTGTCAATCAAAACTTTTCTTCTATTAGAAATAGTACAAGTATAAGTATTCAATTAGTTTAACGGTGTAGATGGTGATCTCTGTAGCGCCATCTAGTGGCGAGTTGTAGTAAAATGGGTGGTGTGAGAATATTTTCCGGATCCGAATGCATGCGATTTTTATGGCTTTCAGTTCAACAGTGCAGAAGATTATCTCTGCAGCACTATCAAGTGATGAGTTACAACAAAGTGTGTAGCATAAAAACCTTCTCCATGAAAAAATACATATATGTGCCAAATTTTATGTTGATCGGTCAAACGGTTTCCAAGCTTAGCGCAGTTACACCATTTCTTGCGTTCATAGATATACAGATATTTATATATTTAGAAGAAGAAGATTGTTGATTAAATGTTTTTTAAGACTTCTTATTGATCAATGTTATATATGCTGGAACCCTTATATAACAAGACTATGTGAATATACTTATCATATCGATAAGTGAGTTTTTTTTGTTTTATTTATTTATTAGAAACTAAGATTTTAATTTTAAATTATAACCTAGTTATGATTATGAGCAATAGCAACAGAGGCCTTCAGCTCAGGGAAAGAGTTAGGAAGGATAGGGGAGATTGTTAGAAAAGTGCTGGGCCAGACTTGAACGGGAATTGAACCCGCAACTCTAGGATGTAAACTCGGCGCACTAAACTCCGAGCCAACGAGCCAGTCAAGTGAGTTAATATAGTGGTATGTACTTTATACAATAGGTTTTTTGATGTTTCCTAGTATAAATTTGTGATTTAGTTTTGAAACAGAATTCTTATATTAAAAAAAATATAATTTTGAAAAACTAAAACGATAGCAGTTAATAGTTCAAATATGAATAGAACACATGATTTTATTACTATAACGAGTATCTATTAAGTGCAGTCACACCACACATTTCCCCCCTTTTTCGAAAATAAATTCATTAGCAACAAAATCAAACAAACACTCACATTCTAAGTATTGTACATATTTATGTACGATTGCATTGCTTAGAGCAGCTTATGTTGCTTAAGTTGCTTAAACCGCCAGCCACTCATTCGATCGCGTATTGTAAACAAATTGTTTAAACATTAAACAGTAAACGAAAATGAATTATATATATATAACCAGAAAGAAGGTTATCTTCGACTATGCCAAAGCCGTAATTGTCTTCACGCATTCCTTACAGTCCTGTGATTGAGACACAGAATCATTAAAATATTGAATTGACTTAGGTTTAGGGTCACTATACCATACAACATTGCAACATTGTGACCGCTACATTTGTATGGGAGCAATGCGATTTTGGATCTGTAAATTAACATTGTTGATGAATATGAGTCAGATACTTATTGTATACAAATTTCAGGTCGATAATAATAAAAACAAAAATAAAGGTTTTTAATAGAAACATGAATTGGAATTTGGATGGGAGCTTTATGATACAGTAACTGTAGAACAAATGTGCTAATTCGTGCAAAATGTCAGGTTTCCAGCTTAAAAACAGAGGGACTAGTTTGCATACATACAGACGGACAGACGGACATAGCTTAATCAACTTGTTTTGTAGAGCTGATCAAGAATATATGTACGTACTTTATGTGGTCTCCGATGTTTCATGACAAACTTATAATACTATTCTCTATGTGAAGAGTATAAAAATGAAAGCTTTTATACTAGATTGTCAACGACTATAAAATACATTACAATTTTAGATGATATCCAGACATATGGTAAAAAAATTTCTTATCTAATTTTTCTCTTTTCACCAGTTTGTTAAATTTTCAAAAAATGACCCAGAACAATAAAGCTTCCTCTCGTTCAGCTATAGCCAATAGTATAGATATAGTAAGATAATTGGATGAGGGGTGATTCATAAATTTATCAGCTGTCAATTGTGTGTTAGAGTATCTCACAATTGTGTCCAGATTCAAAAGTAAGAAAGAAAAAATATCATAAAAATAATTAAAACCTGTTTCCCAACAAGTCTATTAAACACAAAGTCGAATTTAGTTTTTTAACCTCTAATTTCAATGCAATTTATTATGACACAAATTGTGAATTGTGGTAAAAATTAAATGATTTCAGTTCATATGTTTTAAATGCTTGACAGAGCAACAGAAACCCCCTTGGTGAGCAATCTAGGGTCGCGAACATAGTGAAACTTATGCTGGGGAATAGTTTTAATTGGAATTTTGAATGCAACTTTGCTGGAAAAGCTATAAAGAAGCCTCGCAACCAAGATGCTGGCTAAACGTACCTGTACCAGATTTTGCACTCCGGAAAATTTCAACTGTTTATTTCATTTACTAAACACTTAAAATTTTCATACTTTCAAATGGAGTTTTTCATGTGTTTCAAACTAAGAAGCACTTGGGACATCACCAATGTATGTGAATTATGATCTCATTTAGGGATCCTGAAAGTAAATTATGGCCAAAACCTTTTGCTTACTATTTGAAATGAGCTACTACTATAATAGGAATTTAATTTTTATGAATTTCTTCCTGAATTTTAATCTCAATTAGAATTCTTTTCGATTTGCACATTAAATTGTTGGACTTACTGTTATCTACAACATTTTAGTTCTGTTAGTGTTATATTACTTTCATACAATTACCTACTTAAGTAGTAAGTAAAAGTATCTTTTAACGGGAAAAGCGCATATAGCACAGAAATAATAACTACAACAACGGAAAATGCACTTGCTTGACCTGAAAACACATGCAAGTAGAAACACATGCAATAAAGCGCGTGCTACTAGAGAAACAAGTGGGTGTCGGAAGGTGGGTGGATATAAGAAGGTACTCGTTCTATTAGATCAGCTGTTTTTCAATTTAAGCACCATTTATTCGTGGAATTATATTTTTCATCACACATCTCATTCCAACTGTAAACATTCTATGACGCATTTGTAAAGCAAATGTCACAATAGTTCGAGGTTCCCCGGTGATGCCACATGTCATCCCGAACCTCTGTTGTGCTTAAGAACCACTGTACGAGAAAAATCCACAGACAGTCTGTCAGACAGTTAGTCAGCTAGTCAGGCAGAGAGTCAGTTAGTCATCTAGCTAGATATTGTATTTATGGTATGGGTGGGTCCGAAAGTCGACTAACTAACTGACTGACTGAGGAACAAACTGTGCGCCGCAATACATAAAATTAGAGAACCGAAAAAACGAATGCGAATGCGAATACAAAAATGAATATGCGATATAGGTATGTATATGTATGTAGTTATTTGTATATGTAAGTATGTAGATAAATGGTAGCGAGCGAACGACAACGACAATAGAATCGACAAAAGTTGACGATATGCTGTTAAATCGTTTCATTTTATTTCACTTCGGCTTTAGCTTCGGCTCACTTACCCCATAACTGTCGTCGTTAGTCGTAGTTCTCTTCTCTCACTTGCTTCGCTTTGCTTTGCTTTGCTTAGCTTTGCTTGGCTTTCGTGTTGTTTGTTAGTAAATGTAAAAAGAGTCTATTTTTAGCGCAATGTTCTCATCATCGTTTTGCAGCGATTTGCTACTGATCACGACATCATTGCCCTGATTGGTTTATCAATTTATTTCAATATCTATGTGTGAGTGTGCATACATGTATGTGCATTTGTGTTTCGGTTTGTTGTGTCGTGCGTGTGTGTGTATTTGGAAGAAACACAGAAACAGCAACAAACAACGAGAATAACAGCAATAGCAACAGAAACAGCGACAACAACAACAACAACAACAACAACAATCAAATCATCAACAAACTACATTTGAAACAAGAAAAACAACGAATGAATGCTCAACAATCAATCAATTGATCGCCGAATGTGAGATACCCTACAATAGTCACAAATCTATACAGATTGAGAATATAACTACTTATTCTTACATACAATAGTAAATCATACACCCTTTGAAGGAGTGTATATAGAAGGGAGTCACTGGAAATGAAGATCTATGTGCTTTTAGCACCCTAAGACAAGGGAATGTTTGATTCAAATATCATATTCATATGAAATAATAACAAAGGATATTCATCTATCTTCTACATACGTAAATCTATATGCATGTATAAAGATGGACATAAAAATAGTTTGAATGAGTTAAACTCCGATACGCTTTGACCCATCACCGTGAAATTTTGCACATTTATTTATTTTTTAATGGAGACAGTTTTTATGCTATCCACTTTGTTCTAACTTGCCATTAGATGGCGCTGCAGATAACACATTCTACACCGTTCAACCGATCCTCATGAAAATCGGTATACTAATTCTCACACAATCCATGTTACTATTGTATAAGTCGCCACTAGATTATGCTGCAAAGATCACCTTATACACCGTTGAAACGATGAAATACTTATACTTTTTCTTCCTTAGAAGAAAAGTTTTGAGTAACACGCCTTCAAATTGGCAACCTACTGGACAAGTACAACGACTACAAAAATCATACACAAATATCATGTCGAGGGCGTAGCAACACGCGCCGGGCAACGCTTGGTATTTTTTAAAAATTTTTCTCCTGATTTGTGAACACTTGTCGTAGAAACATAATATTACGGTGCCGGGCATCTCCACTGGTGAGGACGGAAACAAAGTGTCAATATTCATGGGTTTAGCTTTCTCATTGTTGGGTGCGAGGTCTCTTCTGACAAACAGGCAGCATTTAAAAGTGTGATCAAAGAAAAAGCGATCATATGTCCCCATTGTCCGTATAACATTTAATAACATACATAGAAATGATTCCCTAAAATCCAGGGATAGTTTCCTTGTACATTGGTTAAAGAATAGATGTTCGCCAGGCAATGCTTTATCTCGAGCATTATGTTATTATTACATTCCGATTTGATAAAAAAAATCATACTATCACCACACCAGAGAAGTATTGAAATCTAAAAAAGAAATATGTTTTTTTTTTGTAATGTGTTTTTTAGTCACCTAAAAACTTTTAATATTTTCACAATAACAAACTTTTTAAGAATATTATGAACTATGTGATGACATTTATTGTTTTAGTGTTCAATAGATTTAGTGAATTCTAGTTTATTTTTGATAGGGTGGAGCAATTCATCTGGCAAATCTTTAAATCCCCACAAATATTAGCTGAGATTTCCTGAAAATTTTCTCCAAAACCGGTCTAGAGGATTCGGAGTTTTGAAAAAAACATACATACCAACTTCAAAGATAAACTTTTATATATAGATTCATAAGCTTTTCAGTGTTTAAATAGTTTTCTCCAATTGGTGGTGGATCCGATATGAAACAGATTACCAGCTAATGGACTCGATTCTTTTCCATTCATTACTGAACCATTGCCGCAAGACATTCAAAGCATCTCCAAATTTCCCTTAACATACATTTAATGTACATATGAATATTGAAATAGTATGGTATATCTTAAGCTTTAGATTTCTTAGATGATAAGTGATAAGTGCTACCCTGATTCGATTTCTCTATTGATGATAGAATAAATAAATGATTAAAAGTTCATTATGGCTTTTATAGAATTCAATTGATTCAATATTCAAGTGTTGCATTCTAATTGCAGAAGTGTTATAAAAGCTTTTCAACCAAATGATATGAATGTAGGGTATGAAAATAGAAAAAAAAAAAAAATTCGAAAGCAACAATAAAAAGCGTTTTATGTAGATGTTTGTATCTATGTACGTGCATATATGTATCTATGTAAGTTTGTAACTATGTGTGTGTGTGTGTGTGTGCGTGTGTGTGTGTGTGTGTGCGTGTGTGTGAGTGTATGTATGTTAGTTTGTTTGTGAGTAGTATGGATATGATTATTGCTTGCTGCGAAATTTAAAAATCTAATGCTGTTTTTTGTTCTTCTCATTTCTATTATTTTACATACCTACATGCATACCCTACATACCATACCCTACTAATAGTATGTACATACATAAATTGTGTGGGGCGTTTTGACTATTGGGGGTCCTGGGGAAATTGATATTTTCTATTCTTATACAGATAATTCAATAACGTGGGTACTTTAAAGAATCAGAGTATCTGAAATTCATCTGTTGATCCATTGCCATGTTTCCTTATAGGGGACTTGCCTTTTATTGATTGAAATTTGTATTTCTTAAATATTTTATACGAAAACGATCTATTCGGATTTGGTGTTGGGGGCCCCAGTTGTTAGCCCAGGTTGCCCCTATAAATAAAAACGCCCATATGGTTATGTACATATATACAGAGAATGTATTACATTCTTCATAAGTAAATTGTTTTGAAGAACTTGGTTACAATCAGTAACTAGTCAACCAGGCGAATTATTTCTATTGTATTGTGTATGTGAAACATTTCAATTTTTTTGTTGTTGAGGTTATTCGGTTGATTGTTGGAGATGTCTTTTGATGAGTTGTGATTTTGGCAAAATGCCTCATTGAAACTGTGCGCCATTGCGTTCTGTGATCTTAACACAGAGAGAGAGAAAGAGATAGAGAGGGAGAGGGAGAGGGAGAAGGTGTTTGTGAGAGAGAGAGAGCAATACCAAAAAAAATAAAAATTTGTTTTTCTTTTCTTATTTTTCTTTTATTTATTTTGTTATGTACAAACAAAAAAAAAAGAACAAAAAAAAAAAAAAAAAAAAATTACAACAAAATTCAAAAAGAGAGAAAATAAAAACAAATAAAAAAATAAATTCATTAATTTTTACCTTTCTTCTGTGTTTTACTTATCTCTCTTTACATTTTTTTTTCGTTGATTTTTTATACAATTAACACTTCAGTGTACTATCTCCTTTAATCTGATATTTGCTGTACTCGTATCAGGTCCAAAGTTGTTCAGATGGAGAACCCGACTGACTTTTTTTTCAAAGTCATTCTTTGTTTTTTTTTTTATTTAGAAGTGTATTTCATCTTTAGCAAGACTAAAACTTAAATGTTTTGTTTTTTTTTTGTTCTTGTGAACCTTTCACGAAAGTAAAATGTTTATTGATTCTGTTCGAAAGTCTGTACCACAGTTAAATAAACCTTGGAAACGACAACATTTGATCTAGACATGCTCACCTTTCTTTTAACCCCTCTAGTAATTTAGGCAATCATATTAGTGCCAAAATGAGAGAGAAAAGCTAATGGAAATGAATTTAATTTTTACAGTCATCTTTCTTTAGAGGGTAAAACGATAGATCCTGTAAACTACCAGATGATCAACATCTAGATATGTATCTTTTTGTCTTTATTTGAAAATATTTCTTAGTTCATAAAGAATGACTGGTTGGATATATTATCAGCATACCCAAAATCAAAATTTACGTTTGAAGCCGCATTAATATCCGAAATTCAATTTTCATATGGTCATAAAAAGAAATTTTGTTGATTGGTTCAAAACAAGATAGCTTCATTCCTTGTTAATATTGAAATTGTCGTTTTTCTTTATGCATTTCCATTTATTAAAACATTTTTATTGCTTTGCTATAGCGTAGGCTATTCCAAAATCAGTCTGGTAGCTTTTAAGTTACTTTCGGTATTAAAATTTAAATACATTTACATATCTTCTATTCTTTAAGTTTCAACAAAATTATTGCGAAGCAAAAATGAAAACAATATTTCGGTTTCATTAAACATTAAATACACTTTACTTAAACACAATTTTAGTGAGAAAAACTTTCCAAGATGATTGATTTTTAAACTTTAAAATGATAATATTTCTTCCAATAATTGGAAAACTCACACTGTCTGTTAGTACTTTATATATACATATGTAGGCAAAGATAAGAAATTTGGTGAAAAAGTAGAACATAAGTTACGCTTTAGTAAATTTAACATGCCTTTCACAACCCAATTTTTGCATATACCTATATATATGTGATACTTGTACTTGTATATATGTTCGCTACAAATTGAAATCATTAACACTTAAAATACTATATGAAATATTGTTTCGATTACTTGAATTTTTGAATATGCTTATACTTCATATATGCTGATTTTGTCTGATGAAGATGATGATGATGATTAGTTTTTACAATGATAATGAGACATGACGAGAAAATGATAATACTAAGTCCTACATGTGTGTATCTTCTATATGATAATACTAAGTCCTACATGTGTGTGTGTCTTCTATATGATAATATTAAGTCCTACATGTCTGTATCCTCTATATGAGAACTACATGGAAGGCTAAAGGAGACAAGACATTAAATACAATTAATGAAGTCTTGACTTGTAGAACCAGCTAAATCTATTCCACAGTTTTTCTTTTTTTTTTTATTATTAATATACAATTTAAGAACCTGAAACTGTAATACCATAGAAGCAAGTTTTTGATCAATCTTCACTTGTCTTCTTAATAATAATGTATGGTATGTTTTATTTCTAAGTATACTAAATCTACAAAATAATCCTTAAGAACCCAAAATTATATAATGATGTACAATACATACTAAGTATAAATTTTAATGTTTTCACTAAACATATTTGAAATTTTTGGTCTCTAGTTAGTCACTTCATCTCTCTGCAATGTTTTTAAAATGATGCTGTGCGAATAATATTCTAGAAGAGTATTCGGTAGTCGGGCCAAGCGACTTAACTTTGACTTGTTTTGTGTTATTTGATTTAGAGTCGTATAAATCATTTAAACGATTTTTCAAATAAAACTGAATAGATTTTTATTTTCTTTTATGATTTTTTACAATATTTACATTGAGACAGACAAAGTCTGATGATTAAGATGATGATTGTTGATGCTTTTGTTGTTGATATTGTGCCATATATCAGTGATCTTCGTTCATTTCGTTCATTCGTTTAGTTGAGTTGAGTTGAGTTGCTAATTCTCAATTGTATTTATTTTGTTACTTACACGCAACGTATGCCAAGCGAAACACAAAAAAAAAAAAAAAAAAATAAAAATAAATATATTAACAAATAAATGAATGACAAACACAAAGATTTACTTGAGAGAAAAAGTTTAAATAAATGACTGAAATCATTGTTTATTGCATACAATTTCTTGCATTTTTTGGGTTAAGGTAAATCGATGAAACTAACAAATACTGGGTATCTTTTGAAATCCTCGAACACAATACATATTTCATGCCATAATTCCATGACTCATAATAGATTAATATCTAATAACTTCAACAACACTCTCCCAGTATAATGATTTCTTAAATCTGATTTAAATATTCTTTTCTGATGCTGTGCTATGTTCATGATTATGGATTAAACTAATAAACAATAAGACATGATTCCTTTATGAGTATCACACGAATCATATTCATTTAAAGAATTATTATTATCTTTTGTCCTTGAATATTTTTAATATATGATAAATATATTAAGTCTTCTACGATATAGAATAATATTTTCTTATTGATTTCTTATGAGCAAATTTCTTAACAATTAATAAAATAAACCATTTTAATTAGCTTTAAATATCGGACATGCAGTTATTTTGGTATATGAACAAATTTTCGGCCCTGTCTGCATAGCCAAAAAGTCGTCAGTAAATTGTCCCGCCTTTAAACAATATCTGAAGTAGTCTTTGAACCATGATACCATATAAATATTTTTATACCTTATCACTGTTGCCATAAAATTTAATGACGCGCTAAGTCAGATATCAGAAGCCCACCTATAAAATACGAGTAAATATATACAAAACATTCCAATGTACTATCTTGATCAATATGACAATATTTGAGTTGATATAGAAGAATCCTTTCATTTATAGATTAAAATGTATTTTCTGAAAAAAGGAAAGGAAAAGAATATATTTGATCATGTGTGTATATATTGTCCATTTGTTGTAGTCATGGAAAGTCAATAAATTTGCATTGTACCATCTTTTTTTTAGAAGGCATATAAGAACTTCAATCATAGGGTTTTCTATTTAAACCTAAAACTACAAATCGAATATTCTTCTTTAGTAAATTGGAGTAAAAGTTCACAAATATTAGTTTTGAAGCAAAAAAACACATCGCAAGCAGACATACAGTGACAAATGAGCCAAGCAATTCGGACACTCTGGCCTTGCTATCAACCAAAACGAACATTTCCGAGCTCCTACACCTCAACAGGAATACTGGATCTGGAAAGTTGGAAAATTTGTCACTGGGAATTTGGATCGCATTGTTTAAATATGAGATACATATGGTGTTTCCCGTTAGTACAATTTTTTGAAGCTGGTTACACTTAATTTAAGTAGTTGATGCAGTTTATATCTACAAGTACAGAGTATAGGGAACATTTAACTAACCATTTGATAGATTAATAGATTGGTTTTGCCGGGAGCATAAGATTTTTTTTTTGTTTTAATTAAAACTAGCTGTCCCGATGCGTGTTGCTACGCCCTCGCTCCAAAAAAAAAAAAAAAAAAGAAAGAAAACACGTGTTATATATTTATTTTCTTTTTATGAACTTAATGTATTTAATAAAAGTTTCAGCAAAATCTTCCAAAGCGCGTTATCAGTGAACATCATATAAAGAAATAAAAAAAAAAAACTCTTGTGCGTACTCAGTTATTAATAACAGGAAAAATACAACAATAACAACAACCAAAGCATAGAAACGAATAAACTTAAAAAAGTTTTGTGCCTGGTCTTGCAGTCGTTTTCCAAAAACCCTTATACCAAAAAATAGAATATTAAAACTTAAAAACTGAAAAAAGAAGTATGCAACTTTATTAAGATTATTACAATCGGTTTAGAAATGCTTGCGATAGATAAAAAAAATTAAAAAAAAAAAGTAATAAACTGCCTACATCTCGACAACAATACCATCTATCGGATTCAACTATTGTTAAGACCTATCAGGTGACCCCATATGCAGAACAAAAAAAAAAATTCATCAAAATCGGTCCAGCCGTTTATGAGAAAAATAGTCACAAAAATCCGTACACTCGAATTTTATATATAAAGATTAACAATCTTAGAACGAAAATTGAATAGTCTCATTAATGTATACTCATCCACCGTCTACAACAGGGGTGTCCAACATTTTAAGTTACATATTTATTAGCATAGCTAAGGAGGAATAATAGTTAGTGTAACTGAGCAAAAAACAAAAAAAAAAAAAAAAAAGTATTTGATTTAGTGCCTGATTGATATTTGTCTTTGGATTCGGATTGGACACCCCTGGCTTACAACCTACTATGCGAATTTTTCGCACAGTCCTTTATTTCTTCATCAGATTTTCTTCAACTCTACTTTACGGATCACTTAATGCTTGGTGAAAGAATTCTCAGTGTTTTACTAAAAGATAAGAAATTTTTAAATGTAAAAATGTAAATAAATTTTGTTATATTTCAGTAAGCGCTCCACGACTAAAAAGCTTAAGAAACTCTGCTCTATATATTCAATATGCGATAGTTAAAATTCTCTTGCAAAAGTTTTTAATTCCAAAAATTTATTATTAACCACTAAACAAAACATTTATTGATCACAACAATACATAACATGAAACTATCATTTGGATCAATCGATTATGGTAAATCAATAACACAATACAATATCGGAAAATGTAATGTAACAACAAAACATTGAAATTTTTGTATAGAAAATAAAATAAATGTTTTCTCATATTTTTGTTTTGATTTTTTGTGTTTTTTTTTTGGTTTTTTGTATTCATAATAACAACAACATCGATCGATTATTCAAATTCTTACATGTTAAAAATTCCAATCATCAAAATTTTTGTTTCTTATTTTTAAGATCACCTTACACTCACTCACTCACTCACTCATATGTTTGGCATTTGGTTTTAGAACATGGTTTCTATATCTATGAGTAACCAAACTTTTACTCAAATGAGAAATCAACACATGCTGTTAGCCATTGACAGCCATTATTGATTTATTAGATTTCCGGTTTCACAAGTTTTTGACTGATTTACATTTATTAACTTATTAAAAACAAACACAAAAAAAAAAAAAAAAAAAATATGTATTAACTTCGGTTCCAACGAAATGTTATATACCTTTCACACATCAGATATTGTAGATTCTAAAATATAAATTTCTTTGAATGATCAGTTTATTTGGAAATATGGAATAAATTTTCTTCTTGGTCAGGTGCCTCTTGGATCTCGGTTTTGTAATAAATTTTATTCTAATTGGTACAGTTTTTGGATACTCTACCATATATGTAATATGTACATACAAACCATAGATAATTGAATATTAAACCATCTAAAGAAGAATAAAGAATTTTATGGTGGATTTGTTGTATTGTTTGATGTATTGTATTTTTCCTAAATAAATAATATTCTTTCTTTTAATGAAATGAATCCTATGCATGTTTTCATAGAATCAATGGACAGTCATGTTCCATGGCAAATTCTTTAGCGTTTGATGTCTTCTTTTTTGAATTACAAATATAACTTTAAAATTATAATGTTACTCAGTCCAGGTGTGAAAGGTATAAAATATAAAATAAACATGAAAATACTTTAACTTTGGTCTTATCACATTACAAAATAAGTCAATAAAAACTCTTCACACAACAAGTTTTTGCATTTATTAAAAATTTTTCATTACCTTCTTCAGCTAATTCATATATGAATTCGTTATGAACTTTTGTCAGAAAATATATATTGATTATATTAAATATATCTGATCGATCGATGGACTTGCGTTATGAAAATGAGCTTTGATTAGCTTAGACTAGCGATTCCGATGAGGTTAAAGGTGAGTAAATCAATGGTAAATGACTATTTCTGCCTTAATTCACACATATCGCTTGCCACCGGTGGCCAATCTCACCCAAAACACTAATGGCCCAAGCTCCTGATGCCTAAAATTAATGGTAGTAACGGTTTTAGTGGTAGGGTATTCTGAGTTCCAAATTGTTGAAAATACCCTTTACAAACATCAGATTAATGTGTGATAGTTCTATTTATTTTGTGGTTGGTATATCAAGTGTGAAGTGTATAAAAACAAATAAATTTTAACAAAATGTTTATCAGTTTTACATGAATTTTCCATAAAGCATAAAAGCCATAAGCGATGATTATGGAATTCAAATAAAACTTTTAATAATAAATGCCTATTTAACATATTATTTTCCTCTTTTTCCAACTTTGCACATAAAATAATGTTGGTATTTATAGTAGACTGATTAAAAAGTTTTAACAAAATAAAGGTGAAGGTCACGTAGATCAATACAATTCATCTCCTTTCTTCATTAAAGATTATAATATTGTATCTTAACTAATTCCCCTTCCGGGAACTGTTTGGAGTTTATGTATGGTAATTATTATACTCCTGTATCCGGAAGGCATATTAGTTATCATTTCTAATATCTTCTATAAAGTTAAATTTTGGTATTATAAGTGATAATAAATTGGACCACCTACCCAAGAATTGATACGAAGTCTGATCAGAGGCTCTATTTGGTACCACGGGTGATCAGCTTCATGAATTGCTTTCATTAATATGCAAGGAGAAATTGTCGTAAATGGATGAAGTGTCAAAAGAAGAAGATGTCGATAAAAATGAAAATGAAGAAGTGCTGCATTTTTGAGAGTATATTCAATGAACGCATGTTTTATTTTTGGATAAACGGTTCGTTGTGGTTATTTTTTACGTGCTCCCCCTAGGGGGACTATCCTGGTGACTGTGGCTTAAAATCAAATTGCAGGTAAAGTTAGCAATCGACATGTAGTTGCGTTAGGCAACCGGGTGCTGTGATCCAAAGAACGGCAGAGGTATTATGACGGCCTCAACTCCTCACCAAGTGGGAGTCATGCTACCCATCCTAGCATAGCTTGAATTGGTATCTGCGGATTTAATTAATTGTATCCAAGGGCGTTGATTGACGTTTTTCAATCGAGTGCTCAAATGCACTTGAGTCTCAACGACAGATGTTTACGTTAAGCAAATGGTACTTTACTGTATCTTAGTTAATAAAATGTCTATCAGAAATTTAGATGTTTGTTCTTCTTACACCAAACAGAAGTAGATTTGGCAAAATGTTAATTGTCGGATTAGCATATTTTCCAAATTTAATTTTCCTCAAATTTCTTTGAAACAACATTAGTTTCATAGTAATCTGTTAGCAAGTTAGTTTCCAAAAGTTAGTTGAATCAGTGGTCTTCTTGATATTAATAATGATAAAAATATTGGACAGAAAAGGAGCTTAAAACTTGGGGGTATGATAAGAAAGATTAAATAAGATTCGGACAATCTTTGATTTCTTCCACCAATGAGAAATAAAAAATGTAAAGTGTGATTGAAAATCTCGTTTCTAGCAATTCCAATACCCAATGTCTTCTTTTTGAAATTTCTTCAGCTATTTGGATATCCGTGTACTTGTGTACATCGCATCATATGCCAATTTGTTTATTTAAATGGAATCTTGGATGATCTTAGACTTCAGTGGAGTAATTTCTTTGGTAAAAGTACCAAATATAGAATAATGTAGACCATGGATTCTTGACATTGCATGCAGTTTTACATGTACAAACTTGTATTTTCATTGCAATTTTCGATTATAAAATCTTTCAAATCTTTTGCATCTTTTTCCATTTTTGAAACTTTATTTAAATCGGAAACACACACCTATATAGTACATAAACTCAAATGACCAACACACTCAGACAATACAGTACATTTGAGCACCGACGATGCTGAACCTTCTGTTCACCAAAAATCGGCAGATATAAAAAACATACAGTCAAGTGCGTTTCTTGTAAGGGGACCCCTTGAATTTATTAAATTTATTTTATTTTTATTATTTATCGTTATAGCGGCAATTGGATTACACACTCTGAGAAACTTTTAAATGTCTAACTATTACGGTTCATGAGATGGAGTCTTCAGACGGACAGATGAACAGGGAAGGCCTAGTAATAGGGACTGCATTGGACAAAATAGTTTTGAAAGATAGCAGAGTGAATTTATGTGAGATAACAGACACTTTAAAGACATCAGAAAGTAGTGTGTTTACAATTTTACACAAAAATTTGAGCATGCGTTTGCTCACACCGGATCAAAAACAACAATACTTCGACGATTCTGAGTGTTCTTTGAAGCTGGTAGAGCAAAATTAAAATGAACAAAAGATGAAACATGGATCTATTTCTTCACACCAAGAATCAAAAAAATAAAAAAGTGCCAAGACAAAGCCCGGTGTCATAATTTGATCAAAATGACCCCCAGCGACCACAGGCAAAAAAAATACTCCAGGGATATAAATTTTGGGTCAAATGTTCTCAAAACTGATGATTATTTTGAGAGCAAAGACAAGTTTTTCTTCACAAATAAGCTTCGAAATGTTGAAGGAGCGTTGAAATGAAGGTGTCACTCTGGTCTTGTCAGTTAGATCAGAGACTTTTTGAGTGATGTGTTCATATAGTAAGTTAAGTTATAAAAGCATGTACAATATATTTACATAACTTGTATGCTTTGTATAGTACCTAACATACTTATTTGTATGCCTTCCTACTAACTTATAATGAGAGTTTAAGAGAAGTTGCTAATTTATTTTAAAATATCAAAAATTCAAATGACTGACTAATTAAGGTGTGTTTATATTTACTCATATAGCATATATCTGCATATGTATGTACACATATCTGTAGTCAAGCATATTTACATAGTATTGTATTTACATTCATATGTCGGATGCGCGCGTCTGACCTAAATCTGTCTAAGTGCATGGTGCGTTGAATTATTGCAATTAACAAAACAAAAATAGCAAAAAAGAGACAGAACATTAACTTCGGTTCACCAACGTAAACAAAATATTGCTACATTTTCCTTCCCCAGTATTCCCTCTATTATTACATATATGAGTACCAGTGTACATAAGTTGTGTGTTAATTATCATTTTAAATCAATTTCTACAGATTTTTAAGCAAAAATTAAATACTGATCCGATCGATCCAATTTTTGTATATTCTGTAATAAAGTGAAGTGAATTTCGTGTGAGGAATATCACTAATTTCACTTCTGGTATAAAAAATTTAGATCTATAGTTGAAAAATTCAGGCGGACCCCGCTGATCCAGTAAGATTGGCCAGCCAAGGGAGATGTTCGCCTGAAGGGTATTTCCGCGTCTAGAATTTTATTGTAGTTGACATAGAAATAGACAAGAGGATGTAATCGATGTTAAGCTGATCAATTTCCTTTATATATAATACTTTATGGGGAACATGATAAAACTTGAAAATCTATTTGCCAGTAAGAAAAATTTATGCATTTATAGATACGATTATCACCTAAATAGTGAAATTTTCTAATAATTATCAAAGTTTTGGCATATTTTTATACTCTTCATGTAGTGAATAGTATTATAAATTTGCCATGGAGTTTGCATGCAAAGAAGAAGACATTATAGACCACATACAGTATATATATTCTTGATCAGAGCGACAAGACGATTTGATCTAGCCATGTCCGTCTGTCCATCTGTATGTATGTATACAAACTAGTCCCTCAGTTTTTGGTTGAAATTTTGTAAGAAGCTTTCTTTTCACCACTATACGGAGCACATTTGCCGGAATCAGTGACTAGGAGGACTATCTGCAATACAAACCCCCTACTCATGTTCTTATTAGAATTTTTTTTGTTTTTTATGCTATCATCTTGAAATTTGGACACATCAACCATGCAAATTTAAATATCCTAGGATTACTGGATCGTATAGATCCCATACAAAAATTGATTTCTAGGGGCTGCGTGAAGAGTGTTACATCTTCAGCATAGTCGAAGATAACCTTCTTTCTGGTTTGTATACAGAAATTTTAATTTACAAAGACTTTTTTTTTTTTTAAATGAACACAGTCCTTAAATAATTAATCTGTTCTTGGAAAGTCTACTTTGATGGTGAAACCACACAACTGTACTTTGTTTCTTTCTTTGAATTTCGTAGCGCATAAATACAAATAAATAGTTATCACATTTTAAAAATTAGAATCAGAGTGAAACACTATATGCACTTGTTGTCGATCACTTTTTACTCAATTTCCTTACATGAAACATAAGGAATGAAGGATTTTTAATTCTTTTCCAGTTCTCAAGGTTCCTTGTTCCTAGAAGCTCCAGGCAATTTGCCCATGTATAATAGTTTTTGTATAACAGATCTTCAAAACCTTTCTTATCAAACTTATGTGGGGCGACCATTGTCTTTAAAATGTTAAAGAACAAAGGCAAGCCTTAGTCAAAATCAATAAACTACATTGAATTGCTTTTGGTTTTTTGTTTTATTTTTTTTTCTCAGAAAAGTTGTTGCTTTTGTTGTTGCTATGCACGTTTCAGGGAGTCAGAGTGTATCCTGTTGCTATATGATGCTGGTACACACTCTGTGTGCGCCCACTTTTACGATGCAAAATTACGACGATTGCACGACAATGAATACCAAACGTAAATGTAGATGACGAAGAAAACGACTACAAAGTAAAGTAAAAGCGAAATTAACTGCCATGTTATGCTTAGAACTATGGCGCCAGTTAATGTTCTCGACATGTACGACAACAACGGTTTGGTTTCATTCGACTTTAGTTGACTTGACTTAGTTCAGTCGGCGTTACTGACTCCCCATTCTCAACTACCATACATATGGGCGAACTGTTGCTGGCATACATATAAGAATATTTCAATTGTGGTAAAAAGCATGAAGTTATTTTTGCAACTTCAACGAAAATTGTTTGAATATACTATTGTACATATATACAAGTATATACGAGTATAGAGGTCGAAATGCTGGTCGAATAGATTGAAAAGGTTGCGATGCTAAACATCCCTAGAGCGGATTGGAAATTGGCAAGAGAATGGGCTAAATGGAACTGAAGCCAATTAAGTTAAGCAAAAATTCGATTTATATTGTTATTTGATGTGTTCATTATGCAGAAAATTACTTCTTAAGAAATACTATTACGATATAAAAGCAATTCTATTTGGAAAAGTTTCGTGTGATAATTATTAAAATTTCCTTAAGATCCAAATTCTATTTATTTATGTATTTAATAACACATACTACAATATGTAGTAGGAATATGTGTACTTATAAGTATATACATAGTATGTATAATTGCTTTGAACAAAATAATAAATAAATAGTACAATTAAATTTAATGGGCATTCAAAATTGTTACTGATACTTGTACTGATAATGTTATTTTGTAATTTGCTCAACATTCTCAATTTAAAATGAAATGTTTTCAATTAATGATGAATTATATCAACAACCTATATGAACTTTAAATTAAATGAAGATTATTTATGTGCGAAGATGAAGACAGTGACAACGGCGGTCAACACATGTACATATTTTTATACATATATTGAATATTGTATTATTGTATCAAAATAAATAAGTCAGCGCATTGTTAGCTTTGTAGTCAAGTCGGTCTCGACCGATTATCGAATACCCTTGATTGAAGGCTATGAAGGGAAAATAATTAATCAATGTCTTGCTGAATACAAATAAATCTTTAAGCGCATATGGTTCCTATACTGCACTCTATATAAGTTTTCTAGAATTTACTATAAATTTTTTGTGAAGAAAATGTATTGCATGTTAACCGAAAATAGTCATATGTTGGAGGCATCAGAATCTTCTGAACATGTCTAAAATTTCTAGTTTTTGAACAAGATTTCTAGAAAAATATCTGTTACATATTACACATACGGTACATACACTTGCTGGGCGGATCAAACAGAAACTTGAAAGACTTCATTCTGATCAAATATTTATTTGATTTAAAAGATCTTGAAGCACTTTGTTAACAAATACATGAACGTAGGGTACATACATACATAAATGGAGAAAATGTACAAATATAATCTACCTTTCATAATATAAATAGGAATGAATATATGGTAATTTGAATTAGTACTACATATCTAAATTCCGATATGAAATGGGTGAAAATAACATTTCAACTTGCTTTTAATTGGAACCCTGCGATTGAATAAGAAAAAAATCTTGAAATAATTAAGAAATATTCAAGGGGGAAAGTGCAGTACATTCAATGAATTAACACTCCTCTTCTTTAAACCGAAACCATGTAAAATCATATATTTACTATCGTCTAATGCGAACTGAAACAAACCATACATAACTGAGTTTTATAATAAAACAAATGGTGCGGTTGATACATTTGACCAAATGAGTAGTAGGCATGACCTGTTGTAGGAAAAAGAAAATGGTGGGAACAATGTGTCAACTCTTCGGCATATTGAACATGGCCTTCATAAAAAGCTATATCATGTATACACATAATATATCTGCAACGATACAGAAACGTGTAAAACGGCTCATTTTCATTATCTTATAGAGAAAGAATTGAAGGAAAGGTTTCAAATAACAACTTTGACCACGCATGTCCGAAAGGATATAGAAAATATAATTTTATCTTATAACTCAGGAATGTCTGAAATTATTCCAGAAAATTCACAAAACAAAAAAAAAAAAAAAAAGATAAAGAAAGGATTTTTGCTTTTTGTCCATTCAATAAACAGCGAAAGACAAAGTCAATTTGCATGAAATGCCGAAAAAGCGTATGCAGAGAACACAACAATTTCAAGGCCATAGGATTACTGGATCGTATAGCTCCCATCCATACTAAAAAACGATTTCTAGGGGCTACGTGAAGAGTATTACATCTTCGGCATCGTCGAAGATACCGTTTTTTCTGGTTCGAGTTACTAATTAACCAATTATTTAGTAAAAAACAACTTTGGATAAATTTCGTTTATACACCTAAAGTCGTCGATTCGACGAATTATGAAATTATATTTACGTATCAAAAAACAAAGGATGAGTTTTCAGTGTTAATAATTGAAATATGTAAAATATTTTATAAATCATTTAAAATGGAAATCGTGTATTTGGTACTTATAACAATATAAAGCTTTTTGTTAATTTGATTAACCCAATTTTGTAATGTATTAAACTAAGACTAGTTTATCAAATCTTGTAGTAAATAAGAGGTTCATGAAATACTTGTAAATGACTTCAAAGCAATAAAATAAAACTTCCAATCATCAGATAGCTAAAACATGCCATTAAATGTGTAGTTTTTTTTTTTGTTAAATAATGTAAAATTAATTGGCATAATAGAATTAAATATTTTTCTGATTTCTGATAACAAAAATTACATTGGTGATATTGAAACAATTGTGAGGATCATTTTCTTCTTTGTCAAAAAGAGTTTGGGTAAAGTTTTTTCAGCATTCATCATGACGCATTTTGGGTGAGAGCTATCGCCATTATGTTTGATTGCCTATGCTTATACTTATTGTAATGACTGCTGTTTAAACTGATTTACTCAAGCAATATAGGTATCTTTAGATTTCATGGGGATCCCGTGATATGTCTGAAAGTCTTGTTTTGGAAAGCCTGAATTTTTCTTATGTTGTGCCCCAAATTTGCAAGGTGTAGAGCTTCTAGATTGATATTTTATTTGGGTATAATAATAATAAAAATAAAATAAAACTTTTTGTGTAATTTCAGCTTTTTGCCCAAATGGATTGACAAACTTGACTATAGATTATGATGTTGATTTTTTCAATTTTCATTATATGGGTCTACTATAAGAAAATTTATTATTATATATAAACTAAACTGCTTACATATTCACATTGGTGTGAAGTGTAAAAATATGAATGATCTAAATATTCGTAATGCTTTTACTCTTTAAATGTCATACTCAACCAATTCTGCTGACTTTTCTGAATGATTTCAATACTGAATGTTGCAAATCAGACAAATTACATGTGATGATTGTAATCAAATGATTGAAGACTAATTTGAGACTATTTGATGCCTTAAAGAGTCTTTACTCAGAAAACATGAGGTGAACTGAATTATTTAATGCATCTTGAAACTGAGAGACATTTCAATGCATAGATGTGTGTTCATATTGTCGTCAATAGTTTTAATGCTCTATACATAAATTGTATATACAATAGTATAGTCGTGTACGAGTAATAAAATTTAATGGACCTTCAGCATTGATACTGATACTTGAACTGATAACATAACTTGCTCGACAGCTCTATTCAAAGTAAAATATTTTCAATTAATTGTGAATCATATCCTCAACCTATATGAACTTTAAATTAAACAAAGATTATTTATGAACGAAAAAAAAAAAAAAACAAACAAACAAACAAACAAACAAAATATGACAACAAGAAAAATAATAGAATATACAATAGAATTCTTAATAGGTGTAAGAGTTTTCTACAAATAGAATTAATGGATAGTATTGACTGCAAATTATTTCCACCTCCAAATTTATGACTTAAAAACTGCACAATACTGTGGAATACATAAATATTTCATTCTGATTTATTTATTATTTATTTATTTAGCATAGAATCATTCATCGGTGGCTTAATGCACATTGATAAATAGTTTGTTAACCCTTCACACAGTGAATAATATTCTAAGTTTGTCATAATGTTTGTAATACACAAAAAGTGAAACCGGAGATCCCTTAAAGTGTATACATACTTGAACAGCTTGACCAGTTTTGTTAATTTTTTTTTTTTTTTTTTATTATGCGAACAAGAAGGTACAAATCTTCGAAAGATACTCATGACCCGTATCACAAATTATGTCGGATTCCATTAGCCTACCAACTAAAAAACCCCCCTATCGCCTCAAATCCCGTTAATCCCTACAGCACCACCAAAGAATTCCTTCGTAGGAAGGGATTGTTAGCTTAGTTAAAGCAACGCCACTGAACGCACGTACATTGGAGCGCCCCTCATTATATTGGCAATTTCGAAAAGAGAAAAATGTCCAATCGTCCACCGAAGTTGTCATGCACCTCACAATCTCCCGTGAGCTGCAAGGAGATTCGATCCGTAGTATTCATTTAACTATGTCCATCTGTATGTATGCAAACTAGTGCCTCAGTTCTTGAGGGGTACATCCCATACAAACTCTGATTCAAATTCATGTTCTTATGTATTTCGTGTTATCAAACTGACCCATATTCACTACCCATGTAAATTACAAGATTCTAGGATTACTGGATCGCATTGCTCCCTTACAAATATTGTAATCTCAATTTTGACAATAAGAATGTACACTGGCTCTATCCTAAACATAAGTCAAATCAATAAAATAATAATATTATGTATTGTATATAGGGGAAGCGTGTAGAGTATTACAACTTCAGCATAGCCGAATATAAATTTCTTTCTTATTATTACTCTACACAGAAGTTAATGAGTTTACTTGAAGAAATCTATGAACTATATTATATAATTTGTAGTTCTTCAAATGATAAATTTTTTCGATTCATATATTTAATGGTAAATATATTATTTGTTTTTGGATGGTTTGCCACCTATTTATTTTACTTGTATAATTTAAATATACATTTAAATATATGTTGTTTGAATTTTGGTTTGTCTCATGGTCGTGGATATTTGTCCAAATTGACCTTACGAAAATACGACTATGAACACCGAAACTGTCAAAGAAGTTGTATTGATACGTAAATTCTTCGCGGTGATTTTAACATTCAAGCCCAAAAGTGTGCAATATATTTAAAACCAGAAAGAAAGGTATCTTCATGGGAGCTACACGATCCAGTAATCCTAGGATACCCTTTTTTCTGGTTAATATATAAATTTACTATACCTTCATTTGGAGGGAATTTATTAAAAATGTACCATTATAAGTAAAGTTGAGCTCTTAAGTCGTGACTGTGATCTTTGTCGAGTGAGAACTTAGTTTTTCAAAGTATATGAGTTACCATTTCATTTTAATATTCTAAGCAGCTTCAGTAATGATTCTTAATATTTTTAATTGCGCTCTTTGAGCAATGTCTACATTAAAAGCACTTGCACTATCCCATAGCTACGAGGCGTAGGTCCAGATTATCTGTTATAATCAAAAACCATGCGACTACGCATTGTATAATAGATACTTAAAATAGTTTGCCAAGATTGATGCTGCATGCATCAAGTAGAAACTTATTATTGAGATTTTCAACTGAACCAAATTATAAAGAACTGTTATATACTTTTTAAATAATCAATTTGACGAGTTATTTATTATTACTGTATGTATCCAAAAGTCATATGGGTTTGAAACTAATAAAAATAGTGAATAATTGCTTGTTTAAGGTGCAGTTTATTTTAGTTAGTTTGTTTGTTTGTATAAGTACCTTTATAAATGCACATAAATCTTTGTTATAAAATTCCACAGTTTATTAGGTGCAGTTGAAAAAGGTGCTTTTCATAATCATAAGGCGCTTACGTTTTTTCCAAATATCTTGAGTATTATATTTATATTTGGCAGCAAAGTAGTATTTCAATCAAATTTTATTAAATAACCCTTTGGTTTATTGATTCAAGAAAAACATTTGATAGAAAAATATATTTTTGGGTATATCATATTGACAAAACGCTGTATATTGTGAATTAATTTAATTGGTAAAAATTGACCCTTTAAAATTCTTTGCAGCTAATAGGCTTTTTAGTAGTCATTAGAAGCCCCACTGACAAGACTAGATAATCTTTTTACATTGATTTAAATAATTTAACATAACATTTATCAACAGTTGCAGTCCGGATTACAACTCGTTCTGCACATAGTATGGATTATATTATCTCCCAAATTGAATTGTTCAGATGCATGCACACGAAACCCTGTTTGAAAATTAATAACATCTCCTTATGTGCCTCAACAAAAAGAAGTAAACTGTTTCCTTCAACTTAAACGTAGCCCCTTCATTTCAGCCACGATGATATGAAGTGCAATTCAAGCGTGGCTTTCTATGTAAAAGAACCTCTCAATATTAGGGATGTTGGAGCGAAACTGTGCGTTGGAAAAGTAAAGAAGATTCTTTAAAAAATCACCATAAAAGATTTAGGAATCATTTGGGTCATCAAGGTTCAACATCTTTTAGTTTAAAAAAATTACATTTCCAACAATAGTATCAAACAGATGATTTTTGAGATCAATATTGTTTTTTTTTTTCCAATAAGTTATTAGATTATTTTCTGCAAATTGAAGATGATCCTCCTTCTGCTTTGGGAAAAGATGTGTTGCTTTCATAATTTTGAATATATCATTGTGTGGTTAGTGCTTTGCAGGGTGCATCAAATTGTACTTATTGACACTTTATTATAAACTGCAGCCAAGATTATGTTAATTTATACCTTTTTCTGAAAATAATTTCTAACAGAAAATACCCATTATACGTAATGAATATTGGGATTCTATAAAAAATTTCAAACTTTTGTTGAACTTTCATTTCGGACTAAGACTTTATTTCAGTTCTGTCGCCAATAATTATTTTCCTTAGACAGAAAAGCTTGATGGAGGTTCTATGATGCAAAAAAGCTTTTACAAAAAGTTTTTACTAATCCTTTTTTTTTGTTTATAGTTGTATATTTTAAGCGCCTTATGATTATGAAAATCAACTTACATTTATCCATGTGAGATAATTTACCTTATAATAATAATATGTAGAAATGTGAGATTTCTAGCTAAAAACTAAACTTAAGTTTTCTACCTGTTAAGAAGATTAAGAAGAAATAAAGACATTCTAAAGGATAATTAGTAATTATGATATAATCTCTATATAGCCCATTAGATATTTTTGAAATCTTAATAGTGCTGTCCTTGATAGGTGAACTTTAGTTTGAAATTTTTACAGCTCTTTCTATGTGAGAGTGACAAGCAGAGGACTAATCATGTTACTCATGATATTAGTTAAGATGCATAATGGAAGTCTGCCAGTTTTAGAAAAAAAAAATTAAAAATTATTATATAAAATCTTAAATTCAATCATAACTAATTTTATTGTTTAGAATCTAACAAGTGTTTAGTAGCATTCTTGGAATGACTGATTGATCGACTTCATTCCCAAATATAATATGTATATGTAGGTATATGTATATGTTCATATATTAACACATTTTTTCATCAATATCAAAGAATACTTATTTATATCAAGTTCATTTATCATAAATATATATTAAGATCCTATATTAATCTGAAAAAACAAATCCTGAAAAGGCACTGATTTATTGTCTCATCTATGTAAGGAATTTTCTAGGGAACAAAGTAAAAAAAAATTGAAATCGAAAGAACTTATACACTCCCAGCACCTATAATTTGTCCAATCTTCTATAGTCTATAATAACATACAACTCCATTTTACTATTGACAAGTCCTGGACGTTTTCAGATGATGGATTTGATGGAGTTTTACTTTCTTTGTCGACAAAAAAAAGTTAAATTTTCCTCCGTTATATACATCTAAAAAAAAAACTATGCATTATCAGCAAGCTGCATTGTCCATCTAATTCGGCTTTTTGATCTTACAGCAAAATCATCAATCGCACAGTTGAAAACAAAAAACGTGATGAAGAAGATGGTACCTAGTGATCTTAATGTTTATTATAAAGTTGATTTCAGTATCAAATCAAACTTAATGTCATCTTGCCCATTAGAGCTTAGTAAAAGATTTAAATTCAAGCCTAGGTATGTGAATCTAGATGTCAAGATGAATTCAACTTTAAAATAAGCTTTGAGATTAATGGGCTATAACTTGAATTTTGAAAATATCATGGCTCAACATCAAGAAAAAATGCTGTTAAGTCCATATTTTTGATAAACAGTCAGAGTTTATTTCAAGAGATCGGCAATTTATTCGAATAGAATGTTTCCATCTTGAGCGAAAATCATAACATATTCTAGCTTGATCACACATGTTTTTACTTTGAGGGGATTCACAACTCTTCCAATTAAACTTAAAATGTAATTAAGTACGAGATCATTCCATTCATCTTTCTGGGTGCTTAGCCAAACATCAAAGAGTGCATTTCCAGATTTGATTAGCGTTGAAAAAAGTCCGAGCAAAAATTTACTTTAGGCATAATTCCTGTTAATTTTGTTATAAGCATCAAATAGAGTTCTATGGAATTATGTAAGTTTTACTATTTTGAAAAAAAAAAAAAAAAAAGTTGTTTTCTCAAATCAGCCAATTTTTTTAGGTTTGCCTATTTTAATGGATTAAAAATTAGAAGATAATACTTATGTTTCAGTAACTTGCCAGTCTTGTTACAAACTGTGCATGTTAATAAAATCAAAAAGATTTATGTCAATTTATCAGATTTATCCATAAAAGTTATGTCATCACAAATTTAAAAAAAATTTGCAGACTGTAAAATAAGTTTCTGCATTTGTCGCAGTAAGACAAGTTCGATAACGGTTATCATGCTAACTGTTGTTTTTTTATTTTCTTTTGAATACACATTGGAAACAATTTTTATGGATGTGCCAACTATTGGTCCGATTTTCGTTTGGTTAAAGTTTATGTTTTAATTTCGAAGAATTTAACTTTATTTGATAGATTGAATTTTCCGATTAAGTATAAAAAATGATTTCATTCAAATGTTGGTCGCGGCTGGCTCGGTAGTAGGTCATCCTGGAACAGCAATTTTAAAGCAGTTTGTCCAATGTTGCCTGGTAAATTTGTTCAATTTCGCACAGAATATTCAGTTTCAAGTGATCAATTGTTTGTGGATTGTCAGCATAAACTTTATCTCTCATTACGCCCCAAAGAAAAAATTCCAGAGGCATCAAATTGCAGCTGCGACCAGGCCAATGGATATCGCTAAAACAACACACGAATCACACATCTTTTGCGTAGAAGGTTGATGCTATGCGCTAGGCTATTTTCAGTTGCGCCATTTTATTGAAACCATAGCTTATTGAGATCGATATTTTCCAATTCCTGTCACTTAAAGTTAGTTATCATGTGTCAATAGCGTTTATCATTGATAGTCATGGCACGAGCCTCTGTACTTTCGAAAAAGAAAGTCACCACTCCAAAATCCGCACTAGACTGTGACTCAAACTGGATGTTTTGGCTTCTGTTCGACGAGGTGTGGATATTCCGATCACAAAATTCCCACCCGTTTGATTATTGCATATCAAAAATGATGCAATCGGAGAACATTTTTTTTGTCTTTTGGCTTTCTGGAAGTTAAATATGTTACATTGTTATTATTTTAAAGCCGTAAACTTTCTGAAAAGTTCCCGATTATTGCAATAAAAACAGTATAAATTGGAGAAAATGTACAGATTTTGGGTTCTCAATTATAATTATATACCACAACAGCCGTAAGATCAATGGGTCCAATTCGCTTGAGCCGTCATATTAGTCCATCGATTTCATTTAGAGTGGAAGGTTCTTCATTTAAATTATATGATTTATTAGTGTGTCTTTGAAGGTCGCTGCAATTCTGATTATCTCCGCGTTGACAGATTTCACACTGAGGCCGCGCTCAATATCAACACTTCTGCAATACCATAGTGCCTTAACAATCGCCCCTAAATAATTTGTTTTGATATTATTGAATTTATACTGGTTTTACTATATGCTTGTAGATTAAGTAATTCATTTGATTGGCTAATCAGAAGCCATCTCATCATGTCAATTTCCTCCCTTTATACAGATGAATCTATAACAAATAATTTTGCCATCATGATTCTTTGAACAAACACAATTACAGTGGGTTTTCTGAATTCCCTGCTAAGCTCTCCAACTTGACTCTCACTGGGGAGTGAAGTAGTAGAATAGAAAAACAGGTGGTAGATATGGCGATTTATTGAAAGGACGAAGTAATATTTTTTAAATGTATGATCCTTTCTTATATAATATACGCATAACATTCCCGCAAATAAGATATAGTTAATAGTCTTGAAACCAGAATAATCAAGTGTATCTTTTGACAGTGTGAGGCCAAAATCGTGTCAAGATTAAAGACACTCAGATTAATAAACGACAACAGATGGCCCAAAAATAAAATACTTTTTCTCTTAGTTGTTTCTTTCTTTTATATATTTTTTTTTTTTATTTATTCATTCATTCATACATTTATTTATTTTCAAATAGTGTTGTTGTGTCATTTATTCTAATCAAAAAAGTCATTTAAGTGTTTTGCATATTTCAGACACTACTAGGGTGAGTCATATGAGTGCGAGCATTTGCATTTATAATAGTTCTATATATGCTGTAAATACTATGTGTATGTATGTGTGTAAATATGTATATATGTATCTGACTGAGTATCTAGTTATTTATGTGCATATGAACTTGTGTCTTGTCTTTTGTATAATGTTGTTGGTGCTACTGGTGAAGATGATGGTTGATGATTATGCAGATTATGCATCATATGCATCATATGCACCATATGTGTCTTGTTTGTCTTGCATTTAAATAGAAATTAGTGTTTAAATCCAATTTCAAACAAGTATCGGCAGTCATACGTAAATTGGGTTAATTATTAATTTCTAAACTTGCAGAGCATTTGCCATTGAAAGCGGCTGTAGTAATATGTATTGTTTTCCCTCATTCTATGGCCTAGATATGATCAGGAAGAGTTGTTTGTTCTCTGTCAGTTCCTAAAGTACTAATTCTTATGTACTATATTTCAGAACTGCTTTCATGAACATGAAATACAAATGCATAAAAAAAACTATTACTCATATTTATATATTGTTCTGGTTTGCCGCCAATTTTTTAAATTATTGATAGTAAAAGCGTTGAGAATCACAAATTTCAACCATCAGTCAAGTTATATTGTTTTCCAAATCCTAAGAGCCAATACTCCTTACTAAATTTAATGTGTTTGCATTGAACAAGACTAGATTATTTGAATCAAAAACCATTGGTTTCGCTAATAAATTAACCAGAAGTTCAAAGATTAGCTCAGGCAGTTCCAGTATCATGTGCAACTTTGAATCTGGTTTCACAACCTAGTTTGTCTCTAGGCTGTCCTCTGATACTTTACCTAAGATAATATATTCGCTTCCAGATCTAATGTTAGTGTGAAAAAATTTAAATTTTTACAAAAACATAAAATTTAGTCGTTTAAATTAAGCTTGCATTCAATGCATTCCCTAAAGTGTGCAACCCTAAATTCTGGTTTCCTAATATGATTGTTCACGAATTTATATTGAAGAAGAGGAATAGATCTTGTCCTGTAATGCTGCATGTTAGTTCTCATTCTGCATCAAGTACGCCTTCAACAAACTAGCTTCCAGCATTTATCCCATCTCTACGTATTCATGAGAACTGCTAAATTTTTCTATTGTTATGAAGTCCCTTTAGCTTTGGATAGCTGCACAACTAACTAGGCTCTACATGATCCTTTCCGAGTTTTATGCACATGCACTTTTTATAATAAGTTCTATTACGTCCACTCGCCTCAGATATCGCATGCTTCGAGAAAATCAGAACAATCTGCAGGTTAGCTGAGCTATTACTCACTGGTTCACCCATCACGACTACATATTTGTTATCTCTGACCACACATGGCTATGAGTAAGGGCATAGCTAGATATTTGGTAAATAAATTTCCCTCACCGGGTTAGAGATGGATTTATATAAATTTTCGAATTAGCTCCTTTTATTTATTTATTAGAACTAAGATTATAATTATGAATTATAACCTAGTTATTGTGTTTATAAGCAATAGCATTAGCCTTCAGCACAAGGGAAGAGTTACGAAAGATAAGGGAAAGTGTTTAAAAAGTCCAAGATCAAACTTGAATGGAAATTGAACCCGCGACTCTAGGATGCAAGCTCGTCGCACTAATCTCCGAACCATGGTTTAATCAAAGCAAACTTTTCTATATTCAAATATTTAAATATTTCGAATAATTAAATTTACAAAAATTATTTGTTGAACAATTTCATTAGATTTGAAATGAATTCATTATTATTTTTCCTACCTAATTATTATTACTCTTATGGCAATACTAGCAACAATACGTAAAATTATCATTTTTAGGCAAGCGTCCAATTTTTGTAGTCCCGATTCACCTACTACATAATAACTTTTGATGACATTTTTGCGCTTTATTTTAATTTATTTTTATTATAACAAAAAGTATAAAAACAATCTCATAAAAAATATTGTGGTAGTAAGTAGTAATATGCCAAGAATTTTTTATGATATTTATTCCATCGGGTGTCTCATTAATTATTGTATCTGAAACTGTCGAAAAGTTTACGATATAAAAGTCAAGGTGTATTGGACAAATTCTAAAATGGATTAAGTTTTATACCATGTTAAAATATTACCAGACTTTCGTTGGGCCATTTGCCCTGGCAATAAATGTACAACAGCAATGAATGCGAAATTTATTGGCCAATTAACGCAATATTATTGGGACGTGGCATACATCTCAAATTTTAACTATATGTATGTAGTATTTACAAAACAATAATACAATATGATAACAATAAAGAAAATGAAAAAAAAAAAAAAAAGTAAGAAAATCTGGATCGCATCGTTCGTTCAATGATTTGGCCACTTTGGCGAATAGCCAATATCTCACTCAAAAGCACTCAGATTCACATTTATACTATACTTATATAGTATATACACACGTACAGTGGGTCAGACTTGTCGGCAATGATGGAATTTTCACCACCTTCCTCCTCCATACAAAAAAACACATCTTTTGTTAAGAAATTTGAAAACAAAAATATGAATCAAACATATATGTAATTACTAAGCGTAGTGAATATAACATTTGGTCTAACCATAATATTTATCACACACAATTTATCACCAAGTACACCATTAATTTTATTTCCACCTTGTCGTGGTAAATGGATTAAGTGGTTGTAAGGATCCTGAGAGCCATGAAATTAATAACCTAGAAGTTACCCATGCCGTTAATGTTACTGAAGTGAAGAACAAACTAGCTTCCGCTGTGCTATCATCCTGTCCATCATATCCCATCCCATATGTTTAGATAATTTTTTAAATTTTCAGTAAAAATATTAATCTAAATATGAAACATTTTTCTTTATGTATTAATTTTTTTTATTTTTTAATATAAGTAAATACCTATCCTTCAGGGAACCTGAAAGGAAGGTTTAGGGGGTGACTCCTCTTGAGTTGGCGTTGCTGTAACTAGAAGGCCTGTGGCGAGATCGTTAGAGTGAGTTCAAGACGGGATACATATTTTCTGGCCAAATTTCTTCTTAAATCCATGGAACATGAAGATCTCTGTTTATGAATGTATTCTTAACATATCATGGAGTATTTACCAGTCTGTGAAGAAGCTTTGATTGATATCTCTGGAGTTTCTCAATATTGGAGTGTGAAGCAGAGCCTCATAGATGTATTCCATATGTCCAAACGGGCTTCAGAACTGTCTTGTAAAGCAATAGTTTGTTACAGTATGAAACATGAAAGAAATATCTAATATTTTGGTTTTGATTTGTTTATTTTATTACTGAAATAATAATAAATGATCACATTATATAACTATGTACAAACTTTTTGATCTTTTGATTTATGCGATGTGTTACAAACATCTGTGAAAAGTATTAGTAATATGTTACTTAATATGAAGTGTATAACATACATAATCAGATTGACGTCTCTAAACAAATTAAACATATTAAATTTAGCACAAAACAAAAAAAAATATTAAAATAAATAAATGTGAAACATATGAACAATAATTTCGGTTTTACTTAATATTATATACCCTTCATAAAATAAGAATCATATGATATCCCATTCACCATAAATGGCAAAGTGCCTAAAACATTTGAAGCAAAAATTCAAATTTGAACTTATCAATTACTTTTTTAATAAGATCGTCTTCAAGAAGTGTAATAATATCGGTTGAGTTTTGCCATATAGTATAGACATTCATATTTTAAAGAAAAAATGTCCTTGTACAGAAATTTAACAATAATTTCCAAATATGTACACTTTATGTGGCTGCTAATCATATTTAAATTTGTACTATATTGATCCAGGATGTTAAATTGTTTAAGGATTGTTTAAAATTTCCAGGTCCTACCAGTAATAGAGGAACACTGATTTTGTTCGATAGTAGCTTTATATTTAGTAGTACTTTATTCTTTTCATTATACTCACAATTTAATATAGAGATTTTGTTTAGCTTTTGACACGTCGTTCAATGTAATACAAACGTTATAACAAACTGTTAATACCTAATTTTAGTATGATTGTGGAATATACCTACATATAAAAGAAAACAGAAAGTTCTGAAGTGCGTCGAATACTATGGTGCGGAAACATTTTCCTCGATGATATGTTTTTCTTTTATTTCTTTGTTTTTGTTTTAAGTTGAATATTTTTATTGTTTTATAAGTGAAAATGTTTAGATTTATGGGCAAACCAAATACAATAATAGCAACAAATCTGTTCTATAGAAATGTATGCCAAGTCAAAGCAAACAACACAAATGAAAAAAAAAAAACCTCAAAGCGAAATTTTGTCTCTTTTTTTTTTTTTTTAATAAAAAGAAAAGTCGTCAACCAACTAATTCAATGTCATATATAAAAACAATATGATATATTGTCGTTAGATTGCTTTCTTGACGCGTCATCCTTGAAATGATATTGCCCTCTGTATATTTCTATTTATAAAGGCATACCTGTTCGCTCATCTTAATATCCGTTTTAGAAAAATACGCTTTTGGAGTTACGACTCTCATGATAATATTCCACATTTATTTGTGTCTCCCCGCGGTTCCTGTCAACACTATACAGTGTAGTATCTTGCTGTAATAGCTTCTTACAGTGGAAATTGTAGTTGCTGTGGAGGCAACGTTGCTGAAAGAATATCCGGGTAATTGTTAATGGAGATGTTCGCTTATGGGGAAATAAGTTATATTTTAAATAAAAACAAAAAATCCTTATTCACGGAGGCTGTGCAAAATTCTTAGTCCCAAGTTAGGTTTTTAAAAGAAAATAGATTCCGGTATGTGGAATCTCCTTCAACTGGACACGGTTACTGAAATTATATTTATTTACATTTCCTAAAAATAATTTCTCGTAGGCGGACAACAACCACTTTTTGACGAAGAATTGACAACAAGAATTGTTTGAATTTATATATGTAATTCCCCTTACCTTAGTCACCTGCATTAGTAGTTTTTGTTGAAAGAGGATTCGTATTTTAATATAATTTTATGCTTGGTGACGATAGTTTGTGTTGGTTATTTTTTGTTCTGCTTAAACAGTTTATAACAAAATTTTCTATAAACATATAATGTCATAAAATCAACAAACATAAGCTGATCAGAGTAAAATTGATTTGGTTAGGTCCAGAAATATTAGAACTTTGAAATAAAGCCGCCCGTCTATATATGCTCTGACTGTGCTGTGTTGAAGTATAACTTCATTTTTTTACATATTCAGTAAATCGAGTCGAATACAATATTTCTAATGTAAAAATTCATGAATTTTTGATTAAAAATGATTAAAAATGGTCGGTCCGTTGGATCATAATATCAACGAGACCAAAGACTATGGAAACTGGACTAAACTAGACAAACAAAGGATTTTCATTTATTGTTTGCTAATTCGATGAAACTGTTATTAAAATTGATGTTGTTTATATTTTTTTTTTTTAGAAATATTATTGCAAATCATTGTTTAAACTTTATTGTGATGGTAAGACAGTCGACTAGAATTTTTTTTTAATGAAATTTAGCTAGACTTTATATCATTGCTTACTTCAGATCAGTTTCAATTCTTCCTAGCTTGAATTGGTTCTTTTACAGGTTTTAATAATATATATGATTGTTTTGTATAAATGTTCGAGTGGGTCTAGATCTTGGGAGTTCTGTGGGTGCTCCAGATTTCTTGGAGTCAGATAAAGCAACAATTCTTTGAAAATTTTTGAATTATGTTTTGGCTCATCAACAAAATGGATATCATTGGCTATTCAAATATTCAAAGAATCTATTCTGTTTACTAAGAAAACAATTAACTTCTCTATTCTACTTTTATTGTCCAAAATGTATCTTTTTTGTTTACTTAACATACCTTTTAATAATTATTCAATAGTGGATTTCTGATCAACTTTTATTCATAATATTAAACATTTGATAATCTTCTTCATGATGATTTATTTATATATTGTATAGTATTAATTTTTGTTATGTTTCAAAGCTTCTTCATGATTTGAAACATATAGAAATTGTGGACATTTTTGGTTAGTACGTTGTCACTTTTTAAGCTGTTTGACATTGAAGAATAAAAAGCATTCAAATAATCCTTCGAAATACTACACTTTGTCAAGCGTTTCTATTAATTAGATGTATTTTTCCGATTTTTTTTTTCGAATATTGGCTATCATGTTGGCCCAAACATTGAGATCTAGACTGTTGCTTGGTCAATTACTTCTTTAAATTTTCAATTTAATTTTAAATAATGTTTTAAATTCATGAAATATGGTAAGATGGTAACTATTTATAGGTGTAACTTACTTACAGAGTGAACACGTTAACAAGGTGCGGAATCATTGAACTTTCTTCCTATTCTGTAACAGACTCTAAATTTGGACTATAATTTTTTTATATTCATCAGTATTAAGGGTACTCTTTAGCATCAAAATAGACACCATTTTATTTTTGGAAATGCATATGCTTGACAGTGGGTATTGTGCAATTTTTTGCATACCCCTCGCCTAGTTTGCGACGGACGGTAGTCTTGTATCAAAGATTTTCCTTCATTCTCTTGGTGAGAAGTGAAATTTTTGAATATTTTCCTGACCTTATGCCCAGATCGTTTAATCGTTTTGAAGCAGTGCTTGTTGATATATTATTTTTTTGAATTTCTTGTTGCACTTCTGATCTTTTCTGGGATTTTTTTTTTAAACAATATTTTAAGCTTTTTCTCAAAGTGATGCGGTCTAAATCTCTACATAAATTGAGTTTTGAAATGCATAAATGTGAAGGAAAAATTTGCCAGCTTGTCAAATCCAAGCGGGGGAACCCCCAAGTTATTAGAAATCGCATGTGAGAAATTTTATATGTGCGTATACGTATTTTCTGCTTAGTGTTGCGTGTAAATCATGTTGATCAGCATTACCGTTTTCTGCGTATTGCCAAGCATGGAGCACTTTTTTCGGCATTCGACACTGAAGTTTTTTCTGGCAAGAAATTCCGAAACAAGATGAATTCATCAATATTGTGTAATTTATCGTTACACACTCTAATTTATTCAATTTTTGTTTTAAATTTTCAATTAAATGACATAAAACTTCTCTTCAGTTATTTTAAGAAGACGAACGCCGTATATAACTTATTTGTTTAACCTTTCAGTCATCTAGGACTCACAAAAAAAAAAAAAAAAAAAAAAAAAAGGGGTATTTCCTGTAAGTTTGCTTTTTGCCTTTTCCTTTAATATTAATTAATTTAAAGGGTAATTCCTATTTTGCATTTGCATTAACTAACAGTAAGAGTATTCCTCGCATGGCAGCCTCTCATCCTAAGGTTTTGCTTATTCTCGGTCCAGAGAATGTGTTATTAACATGTATTTTTATTTCTTTTTAATAATAAATACTGTTGACTTAGTGTTATTATTTTCTTTTGATAAGTTTTCATACTTTCTTTTTGTGAGCAATCTTATATTTCCTCCGCTTCATTCAATTTTTAAAACTTTCGAAATATACTAACCTATTGAATATACTTTAAGTATTGGCAAAGCTTAAATTTTCCATTATTCAGTTATTTGTGTTGTATAGTACTCAGGACTTGCTCACGTTTTAGAATAGTCAATGTAAAGAAACAAAACAGAAAGTTATTCACTTTTAAGGGGATTCACAATATCCCGATGTTGGGCATTCCTTCATTTTTAAATGAAAGTATTTTTAATCCTCTACAGAAAAAAAAACATTAATTTAGTAAATCTCCATTCAAAAAACATATTTTACAGGGGAGAGTTTATTTTTTCAAACATGCATGCCGTTTTTTGTAACAACATTAAATGTAGTCTGTATTAGATTGTAAATAAATAATAAATGCATTTTTATATTGCTTATGTGGCTATTTCACTTTTTTATGGCTTATATGTTATTTTCGCTGTCACTCTTGGCGAAATTGGCTGAAATTGAAATGGGGCGTATACGTAATTTGAAATCACATTGTTTTATTTTTTTATAAATATATCATATTTCATTTATGTAATAACAGTCTTACATTAAAATAATTAACAATGAGAATATTTGTAAATTTTATTAAAAGATTTTGAGTTAACATTTTTAATCTTGTTCATTTGTTTCATTTAACGAATCCTTACATTTGCGGAAAATACAATCATTATTCTTTTTTTTATATTAAAGAGTATATTAAAGAGTATATTAAAGAGTATATTAAAGAGTGAAGTATTGTAAGAGAACTTAATAATAATTAGAATTAAGCTTAAAACTTATTTAAGATATTATTGGGAGCGCAAATTAAGAATGCGGGATTTTTTTTTCATATTTTGAGCCTTTATTGAGAAAAAATGGTTATATGTTTAATTGTCAAAGTACAGTCCGTTGCTAGCTATTGCTTTTTCCCATCTTTCTGGAAGCATACGAATTCCGTTGCGAAAAAACTCGGCCGGTTCGGCATCGATCCAGTCATCTACCCATTTTTTGGCTTCCTCGTAAGGACGGAAGTGCTGGTTAACCAGACCATGCGTCATCGATCTGAAGAGGTGGTAATCAGATGGAGCAATGTCTGGGCTATACGTCTTTCAACGTCTCTCGGCTTCAATTCATATGGGACCCAATTTCCTTGCTTTTGAATCATTCCCAATTGTTGTA